>VKOC01018661.1:0-15906 GCA_009364415.1 Spea multiplicata | reverse complement strand
GTCTGGGTGGCAGAGCCTGTCCTGATGTGTATTTAGTCATCTGTTTTCTGGCCCTTTACTTTCTGTAGGAATAAATTGAGCTATATAATTTTTACTTATCCTGAGATAAAACGCCCTCCTGAATTTGTAGTCACTTCAGAGGACAAGTATTCATCCAGTTGCTGTTTAAATGTCTGTACAGACAATAGTTTGTATTGGCCCCAAATATATTTATAGAAATCTATACATTTCATCTGCCATTTGTGTGCCCAGTTCCCCTGTCTATCTTAATCCCTCTGCAGCAAAGTAATATCCTGCTCACATTGCATTTCTTTAGAGTTTAGTGTCATCTGCAAACATGGAAACATGACTTTCCATGCCTATTGCAAGATCATTTATAAATATTAGACTTATGCATTCGTCTTCGGGCGAACATGGAAACGAACACGAAGAGTGCGTTTTCGTGTTCGTTCCGAAGACACGCCGAAGAGAAGACGGCGGCGGTAAAACGTAGGCGAAGACGAAGACACACACCACGAAGATCTTCGTGATTGTCTTCGTCTTCGTCTACCATTCCCCCCCCCCTTCTAACTTACCTTGTCTTCGCGGCTTCGCGGCAGTTCCCGGAAGTGGAAATCCGCAGGTTCGCCGTCACGGGTTACAGGGCAGTGCGAATGAGCCTATTGGTCGCCTACAGGGACCTCCTCTGGCATCAACCAATTGAGGAAGACCCTGCAGGTGACCAATAGGCTCACTCGCATGGTCTTTGTAACCCCCGACAGCGAACCTATGGATTTCTGCTCACGTTAACCCCTTCGATGCTGCGTTATCTAACACAGCATCGAAGGGGTTAACGGGAGCGGAAATCCATAGGTTAAAGGGCCGTGCAAGCGACCAATAGGCTCACTTGCACGGCCCCTTAACCCTTTAAAAAAAGTTAACCCCTAATAAAAAAGTTAACCCCAATGCTGCAACTTACCCGGCAGATCCCACTGGTCTCCCTCCCTGTTCAATTAGTTAAATGTCCGTACGAGCGACTTTATTGGTCGCTCGTACGGACATTTAAACCGGCACAGACTTACTAATTGAACAGGGAGGGAGACCAGTGGCATCGGCAGGGTAAGTTGCAGCATTGGGGTTTTAAAACCCCAATGCTGCCAACTTACCCTGCCAAGATTGCACTGATCTCCCTCCCTGTTCAATTAGTTAAAGACCAGTGACATCTGCAGGGCAAGTTGCAGCATTGGGGTTTTAAAACCTCAATGCTGCAACTTACCTTGTCGATGCCACTGGTCTCCCTCCCTGTTTAATTAGTCACATGTCCATACGAGCGACTTTATTGTTCACTCATACGGACATTTAATTAATTGAACAGGGAGGGTGACCAGTGGGATGTGCCGGGTAAGTTGCAGCATTGGGGTTTTAAAAGTCTGCACGAGCGACCAACAGAGTTGCTCGTGCAGACTTCTACTTAACTGTTCTATCAGGTAACGACCGTACGAACGACTTTATTGGTTGCTCGTACGGACATTTAACTGATAGAACAGGGAGACCAGTGGGATGTGCCGGGTAAGTTACAGCACCAGTAGCCTAAAAGTCTGTACGAGCGACCAACAGAGTCGCTCGTGCAGACTTTTAAAATCCCAATGCTGCAACTTACCCAGCAGATCCCACTGGTCTCCCTGTTAATAAATGATAGAACAGGGAGACCAGCGGGATCTGCCGGACAATTACGGCACCAGGAGTTTAACAGTCTGTACGAGCGACCCTATTGGTCGCCAGCAAGGGGCTCATCTGCCATTGGTTGATGGCAGACGAGCCCCCTGCTGACGACCAATAGAGTTGCTCATACGGACATTTAAACTCCTGGCGCCAGAGCGGCTTTAACCCCGTATTAACCCCTTAACCGGGGAAAACGAAGAAAACCCGAACACGAAGAATGTCCGCGAATATTCGCCCGAAGAGAAGACAGGACCGGGCGAATATTCGCGGAATACGAAGTTTTTTTTGCCGAAGACGAGCACGAAGACGAACACGAAGAGCCCCCTGGTGCCCAAGTCTAATAAATATGTTGAATAAAATTGGTCCCAGAACAGAACCCTGAGGGACACCACTTACCAGTTTCGTCCAGCTTGCAAAAATTACCATTTATGACAACTCTCTGTACTCTGTACTCATTAAGCCAATGTTCTAATCAAGAACAAGACTCTCAAGGACTTGAATATGAATTAAAAACAAGCAAATTAGTGTAACAACTTGCAAAATACTTACTAGAGATGTGTAAATGGGCCACATCTCCACAGATATAACCTAGCATGAACTTTCACCAAAATTATAGCAATTTCATTGCCGTCCTCTCCTCTAATCAAGGGGAGGATGTCAAAAAAGCCACATGATTTGGGAGAAGGTTCGTCTAGGGCAAAATTGCAATGCTTTCATTGACATCCTCTCCCCCGATCACTGGGTTGAGGAAGAGAACATCACTGGAAACCCTGTCATTTTGGCTGAACTTTTCACCAGGTTATGTTTGCAGAAGATAGAAGATAAAGAAAAGAGGCTATGGAAATGGTCGGCAGAAGTTGTTGGCAAAAAAGGTATGGAAACTAAGAGAGCGTGAGAGAGAGAATGAGAATGATAGTGAGCTTTTTCTGCTTCGTTTTCATCCACTTTATGGCGGGTTGAACCTTGTTTTTTGTGGTTTTGAACTAATAGCGAAATGTACCCAAATTCCTTAAATTTTCAATAACTGCACATGTTTTAGTGAATTTGTGATTTGGAGAATTTTGTCCTGGCAATAAGAATGACAAACATAGATAAATTGAAAAATAAATAAAAAAGTGTTAATGTGATTGAATTGACATAATTTGTTTATTACTAAATTACTAATCATTTCTGTGTTACTGAAGTTTCAATTAAAAAACGTGTTTGGACAATATAAAACTCCTACAAAAAATATTTTGAATGACTGGGTCATTTTAGTAGACCTTAATAATCTGTACTATTGGAACACTACAATAGGTGTATGTACAGTTCTTCATTTATTGAATTTACATATAATACAATACACATGCATTCATCACAATCTCTTTGCATATACTGTATAATATATATGATCCTTACAGTTGCTACATTATTATTATTATTATTATTATTACACTACATTGAAATATGTTTTAAATAAATATTCATATCTGTAGTTTTAAAAGGTATAGTTTAAAAAAAAAAACAGTTAAGTGGACGTGTTAAAGATGTGTGGGATATAGAACACTTTATACAACAATCAGCCATAACATTATAGCCACCTGCTTAATATTGTGTAGGTCCCCCTTTTTGCTGCCAAAACAGCCCTGACCCATTGAGGCATGGACTCAACTATACTCCTGAAGGTGTGCTGTGATATCTGGAGTCACGGTAACACCCTGAGGCTGAGGACAGTAGATTTGAGTTTAGGTGTAAGTCATCCTGTGCTAATTCTGGAGCACAGGGTGACCGGAAAACCCTTCTGCCCTAACCAGACTCCCATGAACTAGCCAGCTATGGGGGGACTCCATATGGTCAGGCATGCTCAATGTGCCCGACCCGGAACTGTATGGCGTTTAGGAACCAGGGAGATTACCACCATCAATTGGAACTGCGTTGCTATGGACATCCATTGCTACGGACACTCGGAGGTGGTTACGGAGAGGGAGCTCATTTGGGAATCCTGGTTTTATTACCCATCTTTATGACCGGAGTTTACCAAGCCGCTGCTATGGAACTCTGGCCCCGCTACCACACTGTCAGGACCCAGGCCAGCAGGCTATCTGAGGCTCTGTGTGTACTCCGAGATGCATATTGACAGACAGGTAAGTACAGACAAGAGATAACAGCCTCACACCAGGTTGGTATACAAGAATAGATTGTATTGATGAAAGCTGGTTGATCAGGAACAGGGCTGGTATATACAGTGGAATAAAGCATAAACAGGATACATTTAATCGTAATACATAGACTGGAAAATCTTGCCGGACAAGCCTGGAACTGGAGACCCACTGGCAGGGCACACGGCAGAAAGACCACTGGCAGGGCATACAGCAGGAAACCCACTGCCAGGGCACACGGCAGGAAGCCCTCAGGCAGGGGAACTGTAGCAAGGACAGGGAAATTGTAGAGAGGACAGGGCACATGGCTTGGAAGCCCTTTGGCAGGGCACACAGCTTCGAAGCCCTCTGCCAGGGCACACGGCTTGGAAGCCCTCTGCCAGGGCGCATGGCTTGGAAGGTAGGTAAGTCTGGGACACACCGGGGTCAAATCAGTATCAAGAGTGTAGCCAAGGTCATACACAAGAAATTAGAACAAGTTAACGGCTCTTTAGCTGCAAGCAGACTAACAGGGACCCAAGCCAAACACATGCGAAGGGCAGAGCAGGTATATAAAGGGCATGGCTAAACTCGGGTAACAAGGCTCAGCTGTCCCAAGTAATTGGATAGGGGTGCTCCTGAGAGTGTGGGGTGACCACTAGTGGCTGCAGGTAGACAAGAGTTCAAATAATTAATGCATAGTCCAGACTGGCAGGGTGGACCCTGGCACTCGTGGACTATTCCCAGAAACGTTTGCAACGCTGTCACTTAGGGTTCTGACGTTAAATTAAGATGCTTTTTGGAACATTACATCCTTGGACCCTGAGCTCTCCATTCATTGGTACACCAGGCTGTCTGGTGGTAGATGGTATCCTGATCCAATTATGTTGTGTGTGTGTGTGTGTGTGTATAAATATCTGTGCTGTTCTCAATAAAGTAAATTCCTGTTTTACCTCAATACAAGTTCTGTCTTGTTATTGGGGTAAGTCCCTGTGCTTTCATTATCAGGACAGTGAAGCACTGTATGTTTTCCCTACTGTCTTCAATGCTAGCTATGGCCATATAATGTGACTAAATCTCCAATTTTGTTATCTTAGAAGGGTGTTTTTAAGTAGCCTTAATAAAAACTATAGTTTTGAGAGTTTATATCTATGATCTATGGATATATATATATATATTTTTTTTTTAAATGAAAATATTTCCTAAATGATTCCATGCGTAAGTGTTTTAAAAGCCTATTAGTAATTTATGAAACAGTAGAAAAGTGATTTAAAAATGAGATTGAATTTTTATGCAACACTGCCTAAAGCATATGTATTGCTGCTATGCTGATGAGGTTAGATTGAAAACAATAAAATAGCTAAATCATTTCTCAATAAAGACTTTTGTTGCCATTTAGCCCTCCAAACTTGATATTTAAATGAAAAGAAGAATGCTATATAAGCACAATTTCCATAACATTGGTATCTTGTACATTTAGTGATACCTTGTATGGTTTTCTTTCATGTTTGGGAATTAAGTTGTATATCAATTTGTTTAAGTTCATTTGGAAATATATATATGTTTTGTAATAATTCCAGAAACCTTGCAAACCAGGCAACTTGTCAATCTGTATTAGCTTGCCACATTAGTTGTCGGGCAATGGTTTTCATTTCCTGGCTCTTGGATTCGAAAGAAATTTTGGAGGCTTTTTTTCAAAGGGAGTTCCCAAAGGGGGGAGGTGCCTGACACCTTTCTGGACTCAGATGCAGCCGCAGGAGTAGTAGAGCACTGGGCCTGGGCAGGTAAACTCTGGCAGATACAAATACAAAAAATGGTTCAGGGCTGGGAATAGTCTTTGAACAGAGGTGTAGGCAGCAACACAAACCGTGCCAGGAATCTCTCCTATCTGGCTTGAAGGTAGAATATTTGGGATGGGTATGGCGGTCGCGCCTAAGGGTATGATGGCTGTAAGGGTCTTCCAATATAACCAGGGGATGGAGATATGTAAAGTGGAGAAAAAACAAAAAATAGTGCAGAATGCCAAGGTGAATAATAACAGGAACACTTACAATAGAGCTATATTTAGCACTATATAGTGTAATAGCATGGGCAGTAAAATCCGCTCCCGTGGGTGATCTTGTGGGTTTCTTTTGATGGTATACTTAGGACACAGGTTTTCAGGTGTCACACTCACTGTCATGTTTTTACAGTCACTCGTGAGCTCTCTGCCTTTTTTACTGTGTGCTTTCGGCGGTTCTTTCAAGCTCCACTTTGCTCTGACCTATAAAAGCCTGCACCCTGCATGATTTATTTGCCCTTGTGTTTTGCTTCCTGCCATCAAGTGCATTGTGTTGTTCTTAAGTTCCTGTGTATGACCTGGCTTTGTCTGACTATCCTCCTGACATTCGTATCCTGACTAATCTCGGTACTTATGATTCTGGCTTGTCTGACTACCCATTTGGTCCTGCCCCAGCTTGTCTTTTATAAGAAGCATATTAAGCAGTTGGAGCTGTAGCCCGGCAGGAGGAAGCAACGTTTGGCAGGAGTACCCAGTTGGGGTACCGGGCATTCCGTCACACTCTATATAGGAAATATTTCTTAAGAATAAAAAATGGATATGTGCTTTTGGTTCGACCATCTACCATTTAGTTATATAACCCTACTCCATTAAGTAACAAGGGATTGTTGGCCCTGTATCATCCAAAATTACCACCCAAAACTTTTACTCATTTAGGGCTCCCTGTTTACAAAGGTTATCTTTCCTTTTTCATATGATTTTTCTTTAGCCGAGACATATCAATTACTTTTTCAGACACCAGAATTATAGCACTACCATAGTCTACTAAAGTTATGGAGTATGGACTTGTGGTGTTTCAAGAGGGGAAAAAGAGAGAGATGTGTAAGGTAAGTTTTAAGGTTAGAAAAAGGGACAGGGTTATGGCTGTAGGAAGCTAGAAGGGGAGGGGATCAAGACAAAGAAATGTAAGTAAACAACATTTGGCCAAAAAAGAAAAAAATATCCCCAAAATATATATTTGGTACATATACAAAAAAACCATGCGTAATAATGAAAACCCTTCTTAGTTATCTGTTAGTGTTTGGTTTAGATGGTGGTTTGCAGAGAGCTTGGGGTGTTTAAGGAAAGCATTCATTTTTTTCATTAACTTATTGATTAATTTATTAATTTTGACATTTAGCATTTCTAATATGTGATCTTGAGAAAGGTTATTTCCAAATTATGACCTAATAGAAGAAATGCCTCCTGCTGTTTAAAATATTACATATATTATGTAAAGAAAATGACTTGCTCTATAAAAAAATATATATTGCTAGGTAATTTTCAAAACACAGCAGGAATCCTTTGACATTAACATTAAAAATAACTTTATCTGTAGAGTAGTATTGCTGACTGTGATATGATTTTCTTTACAGAATGGATAGAGATAGTAGAAGTTTTGAAAAATGTATGTATTATGTTTACTGTACATACTACCTTTTATGTTTTTACATTTCTTTTAACCTTTTATATTCCTATATCATAAGCCGTTTTGACTGACAGGTTGAAGTAGCCAAAAAAGGGGGAGTGGTCTCATTTATGGTAATGGATAGACTTGAGCGGGAGCCAACTCTTCATGTTCGTCTTTGTGGGGGGGGGGAAATCTTCGTATTCCACGAATATTCTTTGTGTTCGTTTTTTTTTCTTCGTTTTTTGCCGTTTTTGTAGAAGGGGTTAATACGGGGTTAACGCAGTACGCATTACGCAGCAGCTTTGGTGGCAGGATTTTAAATGTCCGTACAAGCAACTCTATTGGTCGCCAGAAGGGGCCTTCTCTGCCATCAACCAATGATGCGGAACTTGGCCTAGGGAGACCATTGGTCCCCCCGATCCAAGAGTTAAAGGTCTGTACAAGAGACACTATTGGTCACCAGCAGGGAGTTCCTCTGCCATTGGTTGATGGCAGACGAGCCCCCTGCCGTTGACAAATAGAGTCGCTCAAATAGGCACATGCTGCCCCTTGGAGCAGGACTAAATTTCCCAGATATTGTATATTTTACATATTACAGTGCCTGGTTTTGTCACCAATATATATTTATCAATGAAGAATAATATATAATATGATAGGAATATAATAAAAAAATCTTGTGCTATCCACAAATTAGAGGTTTGGCAAGTAGCGTAAAAGGGCAACTATCTTAATCAAATAAACAGGGACAGAACAGTATTTAATAAACAACTAACATACACCGTGTGCAAGCAGTCAAATGCCTCATTTTGTCACAAATATTTTGTTTTTTGCTGTGCAAAAACTTGAGGTTTTGTCGTAAAATAAATTATGATGCAAGTGTAAGTGGTAGATAAATCATATACATACATTACAGTAGTATACTACAGCTTCTTCGATCTACCCTGCACCCATAAATTGTCTGCACTAAAAGAAACTATTATTAGTTTATAAATTAACTTGCATTATTGTATATGAGCAATGAGCATCAATCTCAGCCTCTGCTAAGCTGTCACTGTCTCACACACCAACTCTTTTCAGTCCTCTGCTACTGACAAGTTAAAATGGCATCAGTACTCTTATATATCTAATGCGTGTAGCTTCTCCTTGTAAATGTTGATTGGCCAGAGTGAAAGAAAAAAAGGAAACCCCCCCCACAGGTTCTTGGACCCATCAATCACAGCCATAGCCATCAATCACAGCCATAGACAACCTTTTGTTTTGTTTTTTTGGCTATTTCTCCTTTACAAACTCTTCACACTTTACCAAAAATGGCTTGCAATGACGGTAGCTACACGTGGCAATAAATGGACTAATACTAATGTCATTCTGGCACTTTTGCCATTCGTTTTTGGCAGTTTCACTGGGGATCGCCCTTGTTATCGTACGAATGCCCGAACATTTTTGTTAAACAAGTTTGTATGCATCTCAATGCACAAGTCTTATCTATAGCATTGCCTAGAAGCTAAGTTGGCTGTTGGGTAATTGCCTTTAGTCTAGGAAGACAGCATGGTGATTTCTATGACTACCTGGCAACTAAAAAACCTGCCTGGTAATTGTCCAGTGGTTACTAAGACTTCTAGGACCTCTAAAATTCATATTGTGTCCCCCATTATGCTTACAATGCTCAATTTATTTGTGGGATATTTCCTTTTTAAAATAAATAAATAAAGATCCTTATCTTTGTATTTTAAAAATAAAAAGAAACAATGCACACAGTGCACTGCTGTTTCTTCATCTCACATCCTCAGGACCACCTGTTAACCATGGGGGTGATAATTGCCCCCTTTTCTTCATACACTGCAAAACATGGGGGTTAAAAAGATTTAATAGACCAGGAACTTAAAAACATACAGTACAATAAAAAATAATGAGATAACAATTCTAGGTGCAAGCTAAAACAAGCCCCTTCTCCCATATGTTCTATAATTAAGATAGCACAACCAGAGCTGTTGACTATAAATTAGAATAGTTAATGTATAGGAAGTATTGCATGTTGTAAGGTGTGTGTGTGTATGTATGTATATATATAATTTTTTATATATTTCAAACATATTTAAAAAACCTCAAAGGAGACATGGACACCCAACCATGCCTAACCCACAACATTTGCCCTCCTTGGCAAATGAAGAAGCGGAGAACACAAAGAAGGATAAATCAAGTTCTGGAGGAGACAAGGTAGGTAGGGAGGCATTAAGACACAGTGTGTCAGAGTGTGTGACAGGGAGTGTGAGAGAGTATGGTGGAAATATGCAAAATGTCACCACTGTCAGTTTCTGTTTCAACTGCATTAGACATAAGGTCTCTTTCCAAAGGAAGTTGTTATAATTCAGACCCACATGTCAATTTGTAAATTCAACTTCTTTGCTGAGAAGTAACTAGTTGGTGTTTGCTAGAGACTGCCTGGTAATTGCCTGGTAGCTATGATGACTATTTGACAAATGAAAATAAGCTACAAAAAATAAGTAGACCAAAAAGTTACCTTGGCCCATAAACACTTGCTCCCAGAGTACTACAAATTCATCAAAGTTCAATGACTATAGATCCATACATACCAATGAGCTAGTTGGCAAACATAGTGTAGAATGGAAAAGGGAGGACAAAATTGGAAGCCATGGTATCCCTTTCAAGGGTTGGATCCTCTAAGAAAATGACAAGTAAACAATTCTGCTCTGCTTTTGGGGATTCTAAAAGTTGCCACAGCAGTAAATATACACAGGATTTAGCTCAAATGAAGGTTAATGGCAGTGCACTCTTCAATGATTTACTATGTGTTCAGATGAATGAAGACATTCACATGCTTTGATTATGCGCATTATTTCAGCTATTTGTTCTAATCCTTGTAAAACCATTTTCAAAATTATTTGCTAGATAATATCAAGATAAATAGTTGAATAGTGGAAGTTACCAGACATCAGGCAAGTAGGAGATACATTGTTTTTGGTGTATGCTAACATTTCCAAATGATTAAAAGCTGTACATATAGAAGTTTAGATCTCCCAAAATAGGATGATTTGCTTTGGACATAATATCCTTTCAAAATGTAAACTTCTATCTTTCCAGCCTCAAGACAGTGTTTCAACATCTGAAAGTATACTAATGTGAAAAAGGACAGAGACAAATGTGTCTGTCAGATAACTTCAATCTTGGGGAAAGGAAATGCAGAATTTATGACCTGAAATGCACTTGTCAGTTGATGGTTTGGATGCCACACTATTCATAACTAAACAATTGCCAAATGCCACACAATTTATCTCTAAGCTTTTATAACCTCTGCTTTCTGTATAGAAATGCTCTGTTTCATTCTTTCACTTTTTAATCTAAAGATTAAACTCATTGATAAGAAATAAGCAATCTTTATAGAAACTCTTTCTAGCTGATATAAGTTGCTGAACAATTTGAAAATATTGTGAAAACAGTGCATTGAGAGTTTATTTAAAGATAATGTGCTCATGGTTTGGAGTTCACACAAGCATTCAAGATTATAATTTTATGCTTTCCAGGTCCTGACAGTGACTGCATGAAAATAATGTTTTTATTAATAATAATAAATTAATAAACTACATTATTTTTCTCAATATTTCTCTAAATATCTAATTCAAGGCCTTCTGTGAGCCCAGAATTCCACAACATTGTGGGGCATGTCTGTAGGGATTTGTGCCCATCCGGCTAAAGGAGCATTTATGAGAGAAGGTACTGATGTTTGAAAAGACGTCTTGCAATCAGGGTTTCAATTTGTCCCAAAGGTTGTTTAATGGGGTTAAGACCAGGGCTCTGTGGCAGGTTCTCAAGTTCCTTCACACCAAACTCATCAAACCATGTCTTTATGGGCCTTGCTTTGCGCACAGGGGCACAGTAATGGTGGAACAGAAAAGGGCCTTCCCCAAACTTTCCCACAAAGATGGAAGCATAACATTGCCCAAAATGTCTTGGTATGCTGAAGCATTAAGATTCCCCTTCACTGGAATTAAAAGGCATACCACAACCTCTAAAGAACAATCATCTGTCCTCCAACACAATACAGTCAGACAGGTAACATTTTCATGGCATCAGCCACACCCAGACTCACTAATCAGACTGCTAAACAGAAGCGTGATTTGTCACTCCACAGAACATTTTCTCAATGCTCCAGAGTCCACTGGCAGCATGCATTACACCACTCAATCCCAAGCTTGGCATTGTACTTTGTGATGTGGGGCTTATATGCAGCTGCTCAGTCATGGAAACCCATTCCATGAAGCTCCTGCCACACAGTTTTTGTGCTGATATTAATGCCAGTGGACGTTTGGAACTCTTCAGCTTTGAAATCAGCATAGCATTGTCAACTTGTGAACTTGTGAACCCTGCGCCTCAGCACCTGTGACCTCGCTCTATAACTTTACGTGGTCTTCCGCTTTGTGGCCAAGTTGCTGCTGTTCCTAAAAGCTTCCACTTTCCATAAATTTAAATATTTAATACCACTTAGGGTTGGCCGTGGTATAGGAGGGATTACATTTTACAAACTGACTTATTGGGTGGAACGCCATCACAGTACCACGCTTGAATCCACTCTTCAGAATGACCCATGCTTTCACAAATGTTTGTAAATGCAGACTGCGTGGCTAGGTGCTTCATGTCATATACTTGTGGTAATGGGTCTGATCGAAACACCTGAATTCAATAATAAAGAGGTGTGTCCCAATACTTTTGTCCATATAGTGTATTTTGTGTTGAGGTGTGGCTTAGCGCACTTGTTCATTTTTTACTTATTTTTATGTTCCATTTATGTACCACCCTCTCAATAAAGTAAAACTTCATACATATGTGCGTGAAAAGTTACAAACTACATTTTAAAACAACAGTAACAGCTTTAAAATGGTTCTTAAGAAAAAGTTTTAGTGATCTGGAAGTTGTACTGAAAATACATGTATATGGCTTTATTCCTTGAAATACATTTGTTTTGCTGCTTCTTGTATTACTTTTATTTTCAGTTAGATCTATGAATACCTAATCCCAAAATGGCTCAAAAGAAATCATAATCTAAAAAAAGACTGACTGCAACTAATGAGCTACTTCTGTTATAATATGTTGAGGCTCGTATACAGTATTTTGATGTTAGTACAAAATCTCATTAAGAAGTCCAATTAAGTGAGAACGATAAAATTAGTACATGCTATTAACTTTGGATTTGTCACAAAAAACAGTGATTTTGAGGATTTTTCAATTTCTTGTTTTAAAAAGTTTTTTGTTTTCAACTCTTGTACTTTTATTTTTAATCACCAAGTTATGTTTATGTTTTCTCTGTATCAAAATGTGTTTATTGCAAGATTGATGCCAAAGCATTCTTACAGATAGATAATTGTAAAAGAACTACTGACAAAGAATATTTAAATAGTAAAATAGTAAGTATTAAAACATCCCATACAGATTATGACATTATAGGAATTCATTAGCATTTAGATATTTGCCCTCATCTTTTAGATTTGGTCTTTTAAGCTTATAAAGAAGACATTTTTTCTTTTTGACTGGGCATGGACTTATTTCTTTATGTTTAAAAAGTAACTTGCATATCAAATTATCTCCAGTCCCAATTCTTACATACCAAATAGTTATCATGTTGTCAGTTTTTTTATTATTATTGCTCAATTAAATATAACATATGTTTTATCAATTTGGAATATATTTACAGGTATAAGATATGCCTAAGTAAAATGTTTACTATACTGAGTGTAGTCTGTGTTGCCAAGCAAAGAATTGTAAAAACTCTTTTAGGAAATCTTGTTTCAGAGATTCCGCCAATCTATATGACACCATCGTTGTAATGTATATGCCAAGTGAACACTCGTCACGTCATGATACACACAGTGTAACAAGGGATGGAACTTGAAATTTTCTATCCTCTTTACGGCTAGTTCTAATGGAAAGGAATGTTTTCATGTTTTTGAAATACTTCCATGAAAAAAATAATGGAAAAAAAGACATTATTGGTTTTGTACAAAATACAACTGTAAATATATGCGGTCATGAAACAAGACTACAGGGAACTCAAATATAAAGATGCCTCTAGCTCCAGGCACAAGAATAAGACTTTCAAAGCCAATCTTGTAAGATCACATAGCTTGAGGAGATTGGTTAGCCTGAAGGAGACATGATCTCCTGTACTGCTCTTGCAGTGGAGTCTGCCCTTGGAAAACACAAGGGACCATAATATAGGAGAAAACGGGAGTTGTTAAAATTGGGTTTGTGCTCCAATATGAGCAATGCCCATCACTAAGGTCAAGACTGAACATTTTCTAATTTCAAATTAGTCAGTGGAGAACCAGGTTTGGCTCCTTTGGTCAGCTGCCAGACACAATGTTAGTTTGAGCTTTTAAATATAATCTAACACGAATATATTAAAACATACTGTACATATTTTCCCCCTTCCCTAAAATCCCAAATTCCATCTAACCACCAACCAAACTAACTTAACAATAAAACAACCGAGAGCAGAGTTAAAGGGTATGGAAAATGGGTGTGGGAATCACAATCTCCATCAAACACAATTATCTTTCTTTCTCTTCCAGATAACAAAGATGGTGGAGAGACAAAACATCTGTGTAATGGGATTGTTGTAATTGGTCATCAAAGAGATCAAATGACCACACTGGCAGCTCATTGGTTCTCTCAGTACTACTTTGGATGTCTTTTATGGACATACCAGTACTTCCATAGGGGACTGAATGGATTAAATTAGACTTCTTTAGCATCATGATCAGACAAGGGAATGGTTAAGCAAATTATCACTCTCATGTCAAATACATGTCCTAATTCGGATGCTTGTTTGAATAGAAGCTCATTAACACAAACATAAAGTGAACAGACTTGTCCTTGTTGTGACAGGTGTCCACAGACCCATTCATTAAATATGTTTGTTGAAGGTAAAGAAGCTGTACATCAGTGGGATGTTAGACTACTGAAAACTGAACTTTGATGTCCAAACCTCTTAAAGCTCCAATTGACTTCTCACAAATTGACTTGCCATGATAGCAAAAAAAAAGTTTTTCATTTTTTACTATCTCATTCGGCATGTCTTTAGAAGTCTTTATGAAATTGGAAAGTTGTAATTTAAATTAATTTGTTTTAGGAAAATAATCAATTACATTGTATGTCACTTCATAACAAAAACATCAAAATAGTAAAGAATTTTTACAATGAAACATTGTATGTTTGGATGTTTTCATTTTGTTTTTTTCCTGAAGAGATTTAACAACCAGTAAATACTTTTAAGCACTTAAACCTGGCATCTTTCCATCGCCTGAAGCATGGAAACTTCAGAGCTGAGCAGCTTCAAATTAATATTTTATATGCAAACATTTTATAATGACATTTCTCTCAGTCTGAAGTTATCACAAGGAAAATATGTTTATGTCTGTAAATACAGGCATGATATATATGCAATATGATCAAAATGTCTGAGCCCACATCCCAACTCTTACTGAAAAAAACAATTTGTTTCACAAAATATATAGTATTTCTAAAAAAGCACCATTTTTACTAATACAAATATTTCTGTCAACACATACTAGAATTGTGCACTCGGATTCGTTCAAATTTTAACAAATGTCCAAAACGAGGAGGAACCTCAAAGAAATAAACAAAGCTCACACTCACAGTCCCTCTAATGCTCTCTCAGTCCCTCTCAATGTCTCCCTACCCTCTTCACCTACCATGTTCCTGTTCCTCTTTTGTTTCTTTTTTCCTCTGTCGTCTTTCTTCATCGGCTTCTCTCTTGAACCAGGCCTCTTGGGAAACATTCACAAAGGACTGGAGCCATTTGGCAACCCTCTCCCCCGACTGCATGAACGAGGGAGAGGCTGTCCCTGTGACATTTTGCGGAAGTACTCTGAGAGTCCAAAATAATGAAGATGGATACACAGAGAAAGAGAAACATTTCTGCACCTTTCTTTGTGATTCTGGACTTTTGATGTGAATTTAGCATTATGGTGCTGCTGGATAGTGAATACTCTTCCACAGTGGCGTCTCCAGCTTTCATATTTAGGGGGGCACATGGGGGGCCAGGGACCAAAGTAGGGGGGCCAATTATAAAACGGTACATATACACTATATATATATATACACACGTTAGACGTGCATTTTTAACTACACAATATGTATTTATCTCTTTGAAGTAAAGACTGTGATTAAAATATGATTTCAAAATAACAGCTAAAGTGACAGTTATTTTTCATTCTTTAATATTAGCCCCTGCTGACAATATATATAAATATTAGACCCTGCTGCATATATATAGAAATATTACACCCTGCTTCTGATATATATATATTAATATTAACCCCTGCAGCGGATATATATTAATATTAGCCCCTGCTGCGGATACATACTTATATTATACCCTGCTGACGATATACATACTTATATTATACCCTGCTGCCGATATACATAAAAATTATACCCTGCTGCCAACATATATTAATATTAGCCCCTACTGCCGATATATATTATTAGTCCCTGCAGCCAATATATATAAATATTAGCCCCTGCAGCCAATATTTATTGATAATAGGCCCTGCAGCCAATATATATTAATATTAGCCCCAGCTTCCGATATATATTAATATTAG
>VKOC01018660.1:0-21690 GCA_009364415.1 Spea multiplicata | reverse complement strand
GGTATGATAGGAGTGTGATTGCTCTTAGCAATCATGTATATATATAATATTGTTTATATATTTTTTTGTCCAATTTTGGAGTGTTACTTACTTTTAATAAAAGTGTTTTTTGAAAGGTGTGGGGGATCATTTTCAAGTTTCGGCCTAGTGAGTTTTTAGTTTTGGTCCAGAATTTCCATTTCTGTGCATCCCTAGCTAATATTAATATCTTTTGGCAGTAGGGGTGTAAAGACTTACCTGCCTCCCCGGTCCCCCTCCGTGGCTGCTCCCGCGATGCATACTTCTCCTGTGGCTTCCCGGGCAACGAGTACCCCCACTGCCCATCTGGCGTTTTCATGCATGGTTATATTATAAAATATATTATAATAAAGTGCCCAAATAGGGTCACTGGGACGCATTTCGCCAGTCCATGACTTTCTCAGCCATTGCCGCAACACACGCTTGACACTGTCTGAACCAAATAAGTTTATCTTGGTCTCATAGGACCACAGGACATGGTTCCAGTAATCCATGTCCTTAGTCTGCTTGTCTTCAGCAAACTGTTTGCGGGCTTTCTTGTGCATCATCTTTAGAAGAGACTTCCTTCTGAGATGACAGCCAGCCATACAGACCAATTTAATGCAGTGTGCGGCGTATGGTCTGAGCACTGACAGGCTGACCCCCTGCCCCATCAACCTCTGCAGCAATGCTGGCAGCACTCATATGTCTATTTCCCAAAGACAATCTCTGGATATGAGGCTGAGCGCGGTAACTCAACTTCTTTGGTCGACCATGCCGAGGCCTGTTCTGAGTGGAAACTGTCCTGTGAAACCGCTGTATGGTCTTGCCCACCGTGCCTCAGCTCAGTTTCAGAGTCTTGGCAATCTTCTTAAAGCCTAGGCCATTTTTATGTAGAACAACAATTCTTTTTTTCAGCTCCTCAGAGAGTTCTTTGCCACGAGGTGCCATGTTGAACTTCCAGTGACCAGTATGAGAGAGTGTGAAAGCGATAACACCAAATTTAACACACCTGCTCCCCTGAGACCTTGTAGCACTAATGAGTCACATGACACCGGGGAGGGGAAATGGCTAATTGGGCCCAATTTGGATGTTTCCGCTTAGGGGTGTAATCACTTTTTTTGCGAAGGTTTAGACATTAATGACTGGTCCCTGTGCCCCCTAAATATGAAAGCTGGAGATGCCACTGACCATGTGCTCTCCTAACTGCAGAATTAAGGCCTGCAACATTCCCAGACATCCCAATATGTATTCAGCAACATCTCCTGAGTAAATTGTGTAAATTACTAAATTACTATATGGGATATCTTTGAACATGGCCAATTCAATTTACCCCATCAAATTATATATTTGTGAAAACTAGACACCCCAGGGTATTTCAAATGCTAGTATTTTACCTCTTTCCATGCGTTTTACCACACAAGCCTTTGTCATAGTTTGCAGTAGTATTTTGTTGTCTTATTTATTCACACACATTCTATTTTAGGTATGAATTTATAGCTCCTGGAATATGTCACTGCCAAACAACACCCCAATATGTGTTCAACAATATTTTCTGAGTACAGTGATAACCCATGTATGGGGCTGTTGTTTGGAGTTGAAAGGCCACATTTGGCACATGAACAATTCAGGCTTTCAAACTGGAATTGGTTATTTTGCCAACATTTGGGAGATCTTTGAACCCAGTAAATTCAGCCCCTGGGTATTTCAAATGCTAGTATTTTAACTTTTTCCATGCCAGTTTTTTTTGTTGTTTTTTTAGAAGAATTTTTTTTACACCAATTTTAGGACTTGCTCATAAAAATATATATCTGTCACGTACAGCAAAGTAGGAGACACTTAAGTCAGGTAGGGTTTCCAAATCATGGAACATACAGAGGTCAGGATACCAGAGAATCGGCGTCAACAATAAACAAACGGGGGGCCAAACACGTGAGGACGAAAATAAGGATAACGTGCACTGAAGACAAGCACTATGGAACATAGGCAACCATCAGAGGGCAAGGTCCACTGGTTACTGAAGAATAGGGGCCAGATGGATTGGGCATGGAGTTCAGATTTGGTGCCAAAATTACAGTCTGATCTGATTATAAAGACATGCAGTTTTATGTATATATTATTATTTAGATTAATAAATAATTTCAGGTGCACATTTCAAATGTTTAGCTTGGAATTCTCACATCTGGTCATTCTGGGCCTATATCCTATTCAGGACATATCTGAAGCTGGCCAATTTAATTTACCCCAATTGAACCATATATAAAGAAAATTAGACACCACAAGGTACTTCAAGCACTTCTTCTTTTGGGGGGGTATTTTTTTTATTAAATTGCTACCAAACATAGGGATAAAAGTTTTGGTAGAGTAGTCATTTTTAAGGCATTGATGTGTCCCAGACAGGAAAGTTCAAAACGTGTCCATCGCGAGATTTCCAATGTTATCTGTCGGCACACTGAAATTATGTTTACGGTATTGAGGGAGTGTGTGTTTTTGGACAGTTTTATTCCTAAATAGGTTAGGTAAGAATCTCTCCAGTCAAATGAATAAATGTCAGAAAATTGTCGTGTTTGTGTCCATATTAAGACAAAGAGCATGCGTGTTCGAAATATTAATTTTATGAAAGAAACTGACGCATAATTCTCAAATTGGCGCAAGTGGGCTCACCAGATGGTGGGTGAGGTTATGGATGCTAATACGCCATCGGCAAGTAGGGAAGCCTGAGATGAGAGAGTCCGCACGAATGTTTGCTGCTAGAGGTTCGAGTGCTAGGGCATAAAGGAGGGGGGATAGGGGACAACCTTGCCAGGTGCCATTAGGGATCCAGATAGGGTGAGAGAGAAAACCCAACATCGAAATGCATGCTGACGGGGAGGGCCGAGATGGCTTGAACAAAAAGGGAGGGAGACCAAACTTAATAAGAGTTGCTTTTAAAATCTTTGTCGGATGGGTGCAGGACCCGCCACGAGTCAAAGGGGTGATGTGAATAAAGCACTGTTGTTAAGTCAAGACCCAGTTGTAGAGTGTGTCTAGAATGGGAAGAGTTGTGGGCCTTCAAATTGTCTAAAGGTGGATGCAGAGTAGCGTTGAGGTTGCCACGTAAAAGAAGCTGGCCATTTTTACAGTTGTTGAGCTTCTCCAAGAAGGAGCGAAAGAAACAAAGCTGGCCAGAATTAGGGCGTAGAAAAGGCTAAAGTGTACATCACAGTGTTAATCACACATGTGAGAATAAGGTATCTACCCCGTGGGTCCATGAGCTTAAGAAGGAGTGTAAATGAAAGGTGTTTGGAAATGAAGGTCGAGACTCCAGCTGTCTTAGAAAGAGCCATTGAGTGAAATTGTACAGGAAATAATTTGGAATAAATAACTGGGTTAGGGGACTTTTTTAAGTGAGTCTCTTGCACACATATATTGTCGGCTTTTGAGGATTTGGCTTCCTCCCACAAGAGATTACGCTTATGAGGAGAGTTAAGGCCTTTAGCATTCAGGGATAGTATATTAAGTTTGGCCATGATATAGAATAAATAAAATGAATCGGGAAAGAGGCAGAAAACAAAATGGGGCTCCCAGGGCCGGCCCTACAATGGAGCCGAGTGGGGCAATTGCCCCAGGCGGCACTTTTGAAGGGGCGGCACTTTGCCTCCCCAAGCGTTTTTTTTGTTTGTTTGTTTTGAAGCGGAGGAGAGAAAGGGGCACCGAGTGGTTTTCGCTTACGCCGCTCGGCGCCGCCTCTCTCTCCTCTCTCCTCTGCCGCCCTCTAGCCTCGTGTCTCGGTGCGGCTTTAAATGCTGCGCCGTGAAGTCAATTTCCGGCGCTCAGCATTGCAAGCCGGCACTGTGGCAGAGCAGGGAGACTCGCCGCAGGACTGTTTCAAGGTAAGTACCTCTGCCCCTAAACCCCCAAACAGGACAAAGAAAGCAGAAACCACAACAGAAATAAATAAGATGAAAAAGTAAGTGAGTCAGCATTAGTAATAAATTTAGCTGGATAAAGCGTCCTGTCACAGCTAGAGGACCAGCAATGCAGGAACTTGGTAACATCCACTGGTTACAGGAGCCGAGCAGGATACAGGTAGCAAAAGGCAAGAGAGTAGTCGTTACACGGAGCCGAGGTCAGGAGTAGGCGAGGACAGGATAATCAAGCCAGGTCAAACGCAGGAGATAAACAGGAACGTCAAAAACAAGCCAAGGTCAAAAGCCAAAATCACGAAGTAAGGAATTTAATTGTAAGCACTTACCTGCCTCTCGCGACGCTTCCTCCTCGGCCGGCTTCCCGGGCAGCAAGTACCACCGCTACCCGGTCGGCGTCTTCACCGCGTGGCCGACCACGCGGCAAACAGGTAGCACAGCGCTACCGTGTGGTCAAAAAGTAATATTACGTAACGTGTTCTTATAACCTCGGGTGACCTCCTTTATGCAGGACACACCTCCACCTGTCCCTATTTAAACCTGGACTTACTCTTCTGGGTCACCCTTGGTTGGTGTATTCTCTGGTTTTCCTGTGCGAGTTGCTGTGACTATTTCTTCGTTTGACCCGGCTTGCTGACTTTGCTCCTGTTTTCTGATTTGGCTCCTGTTCTCTGATTATTGGTATTGACTCGGCTTGTTTGACTACTCTTCTGGATTTGATTCGGCTTCCTGCATTACCGATTACCAGACCTGCTTCTCGGCTCCAGCTCTCCTGGCTACTCCTGGTTCCTGTTTGCCTGGCTCACTCCGCCATCTGGGGTCCTCCTCATCCTCATGGTTACAGTACCAAGGGTCACCATGGACCCCGCGGAGATTGGCCAGAAGATGTCTACCTGTGAAGCCCATATTGAAAGTCTGGATCTTCGCATGGACCAGTTTGCGCAGGCTTTGCAAACACTCCTGCGAGGACCGATCCAGCACGTGGTCCTCATCCTGTGCCTGCTGCTGCACCTGTTGCTGTTCCACCGCCTGCTTACCCAGGTCTTCAAACCCTCCGTTTACCACCTCCTCCCAGATATGGAGGAGATCCTGCTACCTGTCGTAGATTCCTCAATCAGTGCTCCATTAACTTTGAGATGTCTCCCTACTTGTTTCCTTCTGACAGAGCTCGTGTGGGGTATGTCATCTCCCTACTCACTGACAGGGCTCTGGCCTGGGCAACTCCTCTTTGGGAACGCAATTCTCCAGTGGTCAACGATTATACTGACTTTGTAACCACTTTCCGTCAAGTGTTTGATAGGCCAGGTCGTGGCCATATTGCCTTGTCAAGTCTCTTTTCACTGCATCAGGGTACACGCAGTTTATCTGACTATGCCATTGAATTCCGTACCCTGGCTGCAGAAGTGGCATGGAACAACGACGCCTTGGTTGCTGCCTTCACTAATGGCCTATCTGACCGCCTAAAAGATGAGGTGGCTGCCCGGGACCTGCCCACGGACTTGGAAGAACTCATCGCCTACATTGGCCACATTGATCTGCGCCTGCGGGAACGCCAGGTACAGCGAGATCACCAAAGGAGGGCTCCAGTACATTTTGCTTCACTTCCGGCTTCTTTTGACTCTGCTTCTCTCCCGCCTGAGGAGCCCATGCAGATCGGCTCCACACGTCTCTCTGAGGAGGAGAGATCCCTGTGGCGCCAACAGAACCTCTGTATGTACTGTGGCAAACAAGGACATTATGTGCGGTCCTGCCCTGTGAAGCTGGGAAACTACAAGGCCTAAGGAGGGTTGGGGTACCTCCTCTAGGCCTTTCTGCTGCCTTTCCCCAAGACCGGGCGCCTCGTATGTTTGTGCCTACATCTCTCACTATTCAGGAAAGCACCATTCTGGCTCCAGCCCTTATAGACTCTGGAGCTGCAGGAAACTTTATTGACCATGACTTCTGAAGGTTCCACAATATACCCTTGCAGGAGAAAACTTCCCCGATCTTCGTGGAGGCCATTGACGGGAGACCTCTTCAACCTGCAGCGGTGACCCACGAAACTACCCCGCTTCGTCTCAGAGTAGGGGTTCTCCATACAGAGACTATAACACTCCATGTGATAACTTCTCCGGCTGCCCCCATTGTCTTGGGCTACCCTTGGCTGCAGCTGCATAACCCTGACATTGATTGGTCTACCCGTGAGATCACTTCCTGGCGGTGCTCCTCCTGCATGTCCCCTCAACCATGCTTAGTGAAAATCGCCTCTTTGGATACCACCACCCTGCCTCCGCAATACCAAGAATATGCTGACGTGTTTGATAAGAAAGAGGCTTGCCTCCTCACCGTCCCTATGATTGCCCTATTGACCTGCTTCCTGGCACCGTACCCCCACAGGGCAGAGTGTATCCGTTATTCCCGGCCGAGACTGAGGGCATGGAGGCCTATGTCCGAGAAAACCTCCAAAGGGCTTTATCCGCTGCTCCGCTTCTCCCGCCGATGCAGGCTTCTTTTTTGTGTCTAAAAAAGATGGCGGTCTACGTCCATGTATAGACTATCGGGGCCTCAATCGAATCACCATTAAAAACACATACCCCTTGCCACTCATTACCGAGGTGCTTACAACCTCATTCGTATCCGTCAGAATGATGAGTGGAAGACAGCTTTTAATACCCGCTCTGGCCATTACGAGTATACAGTAATGCCATTTGGGCTCTGTAACGCCCCAGCAGTATTTCAGGAATTCGTTAATGACTGTTTCCAGGACTATCTTCACCAATTCGTTGTCATCTTCCTTGATGACATACTTATCCACTCGCCGGACCCGATTTCACATCGTATACACGTTAAAAAGGTCCTGGCACACCTTCGTGAAAACCGTTTATACGCTAAACTGGAGAAATGCGTATTTGAAGTTTCCCGCGTACCCTTCCTTGGTTATGTCATTAGCGGTACAGGGTTCGAGATGGATCCTGACAAGCTGCATGCCATTCTGCAATGGCCTCAACCACAAGGACTGAAAGCCCTCCAGAGGTTCCTCGGCTTTGCTAACTATTATCGACGATTTATCCGAGACTTTTCTAAGGCTGTGGCTCCAATGACCGCGCTCACTAAAAAGGGGTCTAACTGTCATAATTTGCCTGCCTCCGCTGTTCAGGCCTTCCAGAAATTGAAGAATCTGTTTGTGTCTGCTCCGGTCCTCGTTCACCCTGATGTCTCTCAACCCTTCGTTATTGAAGTAGACATAGTTACATAGTTACATAGGCTGAAAAAAGAAATGCGTCATCAAGTTCAGCCTTTCCTATATCTGTTAATTTGTTGCTGTTGATCCAAAAGAAGGCAAAAAACCCCAGTTTCGCTCTTTCCAATTTTGCACTAACCAGGGAAAAAAATTCCTTCTTGACCCCAAAATGGCAGTCAGATTTCTCCTTGGATCAATAAGCTGTTTCCCCATAATTAAAGATTATATCCCCGAATATTATGTTTTTCCAGGTATCCATCCAGTTGCAGTTTAAACGTCTGTACAGACTCTGATAAAACTACCTCTGCAGGCAGAGAATTCCACATCCTTATTGTCCTTACTGTAAAAAACCCTTTCCTCTGCTTTAGTCTAAATCTCCTTTCTTCCAGTCTAAACGCATGACCACGTGTCCTATGCATAGTCCTGTTTATGAACAGATTTCCACACAATGGTTTGTATTGGCCCCGAATATATTTATATAATGTTATCATATCCCCTCCGAGGTGACGTTTTTCTAAACTAAACAGATTTAAACTAGTTAACCTTTCTTCATACCTATAGTGCTCCATTCCTTTTATTAATTTTGTAGCCCGCCTCTGCACCCTTTCTAGTGGTATGACATCCTTCTTTAGAAAAGGTGCCCAAAATTGTACAGCATATTCAAGGTGCGGCCAAGGAGGCAAAATTATATTTTTATCCAAGGAGGCAAAATTATATTTTTATCCCGCGACTTGATGCCCCTTTTTATACACGACAATACCCTACTGGCCTTAGCAACCGCAGACTGACACTGCACATTGTTGCCTAGTTTGTTGTCTATAACAATTCCCAAATCCTTCTCATTTGTCATTACCCCTAATTCACTACCGTTTAGGGTGTAGGTTGCCTGTGCATTCGCTACCCCGAAGTGCATAACTTTACATTTATCTACATTGAATTTCATCTGCCATTTGAGTGCCCAGTCCCCCAGTCTATCTAGATCCCTCTGCAGCACAGTAATATCCTGCTCACCCTGTATAACTTTACCTAGTTTTGTGTCATCTGCAAACACAGAAACATGACTTTCAATGCCTACTGCCAGGTCATTTATAAATATGTTGAATAAGATTGGTCCCAGAACAGAACCCTGAGGGACACCACTTACCACTTTTGACCAGCTTGAAAATTTACCATTTATAACAACTCTCTGTTCTCTATCTCTAAGCCAATGTTCTACCCAAGAACAAGAATTTGCATCTAGGCCAATTTCTTTCAGTTTGAATACTAACCTATTGTGTGGAACCGTGTCAAACGCCTTGGCAAAATCCAAGTAAATTACATCCACTGCAACACCCTGATCGACACTTCTACTTACTTCTTCGTAGAATGCAATTAAATTAGTTTGACAGGACCTATGTTTCATAAAACCATGCTGATTTATGCTAATAATACTATTCTTCCCAAGGAATTCTTGAATATTATCCCTAAACAGCCCTTCAAATACTTTCCCAACAACGGAAGTTAGGCTCACAGGTCTATAATTTCCGGGCACAGAGTTGGAACCCTTTTTGAAAATAGGAACCACATCTGCCTTCCTTCACATCTGCCTTCCTTCGCTTCAGAAATCGGCACTGGAGCGGTCTTATCTCAACGGAAAACATACGAAGGGCCGCTACATCCTTGTGGGTTCTTTTCCAAACGCCTTTCTCCTGCGGAGCGGAACTATGACATCGGCAACTGGGAACTACTGGCAGTCATCCTCGCCCTTACTGAGTGGTGTCATCTCCTAGAGGGTTCCCGCATACCTGTTACTATTCTCACAGACCACCAGAACCTCCATTATATTGCCGATGCCAAACGTTTAACCCCCAGACAAGCACGATGGACTCTATTCTTATCCCGTTTTAATTATGTTATTTCCTATCGCCCGGTGTCTAAAAATACCAAGGCCGACGCTTTATCCCGTATGTTCTGCACAGCCACAGAGGAGAAACCTGACCCGGAACCCATCGTCTCAGCTAACCATATTGTCTCTGCTGTATCTCTAGCCGTTGCTTCTCCCCTCCTGCAACGCATTCAAGCCAGCCAACCATCTGCTCCAGCCCATACCCCACCTGACAAACTGTTTGTGCCTCCTGTGTACCGTGAAAGGATACTTCAGGTATCCTTTCACGGTACACAGTACTTCAGGTGGCCCTCCTGGAGACAAGACGAGGCTGATTACCTCAGATCCTGCCGCATATGTGCCACTACCAAGACCCCCAGGACTCCTCCAGCTGGTCACCTACGGCCCCTTCCGGTGCCTTGTCGTCCCTGGACCCATATTGCCATGGACTTCATAGTGGAAATTCCTCTATCCCGCCGCTACACAACCATACTCACCATCGTGGACTACTTTTCCAGGATGGTTCATTTTGTTCCGCTAGTTAAACTTCCCACGGCCAGAGAACTCGCGGACATCTTCATGAGAGAAGTTGTTAGACTCCACGGAATTCCCCAGGACATCGTATCTGACCGTGGAGTCCAGTTCATCTCCCGGTTCTGGAGGTCCTTCTGTAAAGCCATAGGTATCACCCTGTCCTTTTCCACAGCTTATCACCCCCAAACCAACGGGGCAGCAGAACGCTCTAATCAGTGCCTTGAACAATATCTACGTGCTTTTGTTAACAACAACCAGAACGACTGGGCTGACCTCCTCCCACTTGCGGAGTTCGCCCTCAATAACTCAATGCAAGGCTCCACCTTTTATTGTGTCTACGGTTTCCACCCGGTTGTTTTGCCTACAGACACCCCAGAGGTAGGGGTACCTGCTTTGGACGCACACCTAAAGCACCTGTCTTCTGTTGGGTCCTCTGTCCGCTCTGCGTCCATAGCTGCTTCTCAGACACAAAAGAGGTATTATGACCGTAAAAGGTTACCTGCCCCTTCCTATATGCCTGGAGACAAGGTGTGGCTCTCTACCCGTCACATACGCCTTCGCTGTCCTTCGCAAAAACTGGCACCGTGCTTTATTGGACCATACTCCATCCTCAGCCGTATTAAACCTGTCACATATGAACTGAACCTGCCACGTAACCTTCGTATTCCTCGCACGTTTCATGTCTCCCTCCTGAAGCCATTGTTGTTCTCCCGTTTTACCCGTCCTCTGGCCAGCCCTGGTCCCGTTTTTGTCACCTCCTCGGAGAACTACGAGATCTGTTCCATCCTCGATTCCAGCATCTTCCGGGGTGCTCTGCAATATCTGGTTCACTGGAAGGGTTATAGACCTGAAGATCTTGGGTGCCCGCCTCCGAAGTCCGCGCGCCTCGGCTGGTTTGCCTCTTCCATTCCAAATACCCCGGGAGGCCTGGCAGGGGTCCTGGTCGCCCTTCGGGCGGTTCTCGAGGAGGGGTTACTGTAAGGACTTACCTGCTTCTCCGGTCCCGCTCTGTGGCCGGTCCTGCGACGCTTCCTCCTCGGCTGGCTTCCCGGGCAGCTAGTACCACGCTACCCGGTCGGCGTCTTCACCCGTGGCCGACGGCAAACAGGTAGCACACCACCGTGTGGTCAAAAAGTAATATTACACGTTACATACGTAACGTGTTCTTTTTTTTTTTTTTATTGTTTTTCAAAATTCTATGACAGTAACAACATAAATAACAAAACAATCCAAACACAAAGGATTATGTTCATAGTGTCCAAAAAGAGAAAAAAAATAAGTAAATAAATGAGGAAAACGAAAGAAAAATAATCAGAGGATTACATCTTTAAAGACAAACTCTAATATCGATATAATAATTCGTCATAATCCAAACAGTCATACATATAACAGCAGATTAATCGGAAGCCAGATATAATTGGCTCATATATTGTCAGGGATTAGAAAGGATAGGTACATTTTAAAGGAAATAAATTCAGGATAATGAATACTTAGTAGGAATTAATTGTCAAGGATTTCAGTATCTGAGTTTACAACAACAGTTTCTCGCCACGGTGTCCAAATTTCATCATATTTTTTGATATTATTATGTAGATTAAAAAAATGTTTCTCCATTTTATGTTGATATTCAATTTGATTCAGCAGTTGCAGCCAAGTCGGAGTCTCCTCCGATTTCCAGTTACGTGCTAAACAGATTTTTGCGGCCGCGAAAATGTTGATTGCTAGATCTGAGTTGGATTTGTTTTTCACAGGAATATCAATGTGAAATAAAAACGCTTGAGGAGATAAACTCCATTGTTGTGCAAACATCCTATTATAGAGGTTCGTGATTTCAGATTTGAGTGGATTTAAACTTTCACAGTGCCACCATATATGAACTGCGGTGCCTGGTACTTGTTTGCATCTCCAGCATATGTTGGAATTAGTGTTAGATATTTTGTGTAGAATTGTAGGAACATAATACCATCTGTGCATTAACTTAAAATATTGTTCATGTAGATTGATGCAGGCAGAATACCACACATCTACCGTATATGTAATAGCTAGATCCGTTTCCCAGTTCTGTATAGTAATGGGCTTATCTATAGTGTTTATTTGTTCTAACATAGTCCCAATCTTGGAAATTAGTTTTTTGTTATGGTGTTTCTCTAGGAATCTGTCTAGAATAGTTGGCAAATGCCAAACTTTACTTTTAATAAAATTTACAATTCTTAAATATGAAAATAATTCTTTATTTGGGAGAAAAAAATTAGTTTGGAGTTCTGCAAAGGATTTTAACCCAGAAGGGGTCCAAATGTCTTCTATTTTGCAGATACCTTGTATTTGCCAAGTTGTAAGTTCAATGTCTTTAATAAAGAGATGCAGCGAACTAATAGGTGTATAGGATGAGATTAGGTCGTTGGAGGTGAATTTTTTCTTAAAGTTAAGCATGTTGTTCAGAATATTTACTATAAGTGGATTGGAAATGTCCAGATATTTTATGTTTTTAATATTAAGCCAATAAAGTTGAAATAAATCCTGATTACCACACCTCCATCTTTCATATTTGTACCAAGGAAGATCAAGCTCCCTTTTCGAATCCCAGGCTATAAAATGACCAAACATACAGATTTCATATAGAGTTCGTATGTTAGGAAATTTGAGTCCGAGCTGTGATAAATTTCTCTTTAAGATGGAGCGTGAAATTCTTGGCTTTTTATTTAGCCACACAAATGAAAAAAACATTTTTTCGAATTGATTTATAATTTTTAGAGGTACTGGTAATGGGATAGTTCTAAATAAGTAAATTATTCTAGGTATAACATAAGATTTTAATACATTTAGTCTTCCAAACCAAGATATTTCTAGTTTTTGCCATACCGATAATTGGGTTTTCAGTTCTTCAAGAAGACTAATATAATTATTTTCTATTGAGTCAAAAAGATTATTGTAGATTTTAATACCTAGGTAATTTATATATGTCTGCGTTACAAAGAATGGGATCTTATTTTTCAAGTTTTGTATTTGGGATGTATTCATGTTAAAGTTAATAATTTGTGTCTTGTGTATGTTAAGCCTATAGTTGGAATAGAGACTGTATTCCTTTATGCATTCTATCATTTCTAGAATTGAGGTCTCTGGTGATGTAAGGCTAAGAAGAATATCGTCCGCATATAACGTGATTTTATGCTCTAATGGGCCAGTTATTACTCCTCTAATTTTTTTGGATTGGCGAATGATTACTGCCAAAGGTTCGATAGATAATGTATAGAGTAGAGGGGCTAATGGGCATCCTTGTCTCGTACCATTCTTGATATAAAAATAATTAGAATCTAAATTGGCTCCTTTAGCTTAGGGACTTGTATAAAGTGCTAATGTGTTGAAGAAAAAGTTTCCAACCAGGCCAAAGGCCTTTAAAGTACCTTGTAAGAAGGACCAATTGACCGGGTCAAAAGCCTTTTCAGCATCTAGGGCTATTAATGTAGCATTTGTTTTAGAGTTTTGGAGTTCATAAATGAGATTTAAAATTCTTCGGGTATTATCTTCTCCATTTCTCCCCTTAAGGAAACCCGTTTGATCTGGGTGTACTAGGTCCCGCATTACGTCATTCAATCTTTCAGCTAAGATTTTAGAAAAAAAATTTATGTCTAAATTTATTAGTGAGATAGGACGGTAATTTGTGACTTTAGTTAGGTCTTTACCTAGTTTAGGAATGGGGGTAATTATAGCTTTTAACATTTCGCTTGGAAACTGTTTGTTTCTTGGTATCTCTATAAATAATTTAAGCAGAAGTGGAGAGATAAACTGATCCAGGAGCTGATAAAAAGGGGCAGAAAACCCATCTGGACCAGGAGCTTTAGATTTAGGTAAGTTACGTATTGTGTTACTTTTTTCTGAAAGTTGAATAGGGGAATTTAGTTTCGTCGATTTTGTTGTAGAACGTTTAGGTAGGTTTAACGCCTCCAAAAAAGAATTTATTTGAAGGTAATTTTTAGTTATCTCTGGTAAGTTATATAAAGATGAATAATAGGACCTAAATGCTTCTCCAATTTGTTTAGGAGTAGAGTATAATTTATTGTTTAGCACAATTTTGCTAATTCTGTTTCTATCCCTTCGATTTTTAATCTTGTTTGTCAGATTTTTGCTGGTTTTATTACTGCTATACTACCAATTCTGTACCAAGGATCTGTTAGTTTTCTCAATTAAATTCTCTTTGATCTTGTCTTGAGTTGCTCTGATCTCTTCAAAAAGTAACTTAGATGGATTTTGTTTATTATTGGCTTCAAGTTTTGCTAACTTAATATAAAGCTCTGGGAGAGTTAATCCCTTTAGTTTCTTCACCTGTGCACCTTGTTTTATAAAAATTCCTCTCATAAAACATTTGAAGGAACACCAAAGAGTAGAATTGGAAATGTATCCATTGTCATTGATTTCTATGTATTCCTTAGCTAGGGTAGTACATTTTTCTTTAAATGTTGGGGATAATAATAACGATTCATTTAGTCTCCAATTTGATCTTATTCTAGGTTGCTCTATGTTTTTAATTTCTATAGTAACTGGAGCATGATCCGACCAAGTTTGACTTCCAATAGAGGCGTGGCTGCAATCTTCTATTGACTTACTATCTGTTAAAAATGTCTCAATTCTAGAATATGAGTGGTGGACCGATGAATAATAGGTGAAGTCTTTCGCAAATGGATTACTGGTTCTCCAGATATAATATAAGTTATTGTGAGCTATACATACTGAAAAAGATTTAGCTAAAGATTTTAGTTTTGTATCAGGGTATGCGCCATGGCTCAGACCTTTATCTAATTTAGGATCTTGTATGCAGTTCATATCGCCACCTATTACGAGAAAACCTTTTGTTATTTCGTGAGCCCGGTCAAAAACTTTATCCAAATAGCTAACTGTGGACGTATTTGGTGCATATATATTTATTAGAGTATAAGTTACATCATTCAAGTTACAAATTAGTATCCCATATCGACCTTCTCGGTCAGATTCATAGTGTAATTTTTCAAACTTAATTTTATCTCTAATAAAGATTGCTATCCCTCTTTTTTCTTGTATTCAAGGCTAGATTCAAACATAAATGGATATTTTTTATAGGACCATCGAGTCAGAGATCCTGATTTCCTGTGCGAAACATATATCTATATGTTCTCGGGTGATCATATCGTAGAGGAACGCTCTTTTGTGTGGGGAATTCAGACCTTGACAATTAATAGACAACAATCTAAGTGTCATTTAAAAAGTTTATCATGCTATCCTTTCCTACCCTGATAAACCGTGGACTGCCGTTTGAACAAACAAAAAATTCACAATCAACCTACATGTGTATGAACAAGAATGCCACATATTTGCCTTAAGAATAATCAAGGCGAAATCGGGCGTAGGTGCCGAGTTAAAACCTCAACCCCCCCATCCAAAAAAAAAAAAATACGTAATGTAGTGTTTCGTGTGATGTCAGGATCTGACATAATATTAATTGTGTTTGTGCCTAATGGTATGTATAACAAAAGAAATCTTAAGATTGAATATCATCAGTCTATGAAGTGTTGAGATAAATGAAAAAAAAAAGTAAAAATACTAAAAAAAAAATTAGTATTGTGTTTATCTGTGTGTTATCCACATATATAGTATATCATATGCTATCGTGATCTAATATAATGTTGAACGTATTTATGCCTTGTGGTGGGTGTAGAAAAGAGAATCTTAGAATTAAATAACGTCAATCTATCATGTATAGATATATAATATAGAGATTAAAAAGATTAATATAGTGAGAGGGGATAATTGTGTATCCTATGTGGTTTGATACAGTGATTTAACTATGAGTATAATGCATGTAGTTATAGCTCAAATGGATTGATGAGGTGATTCAAGTGTATATATATAAAATAAATATATGAATAAATAAATTTAAATATAATGAATGTAGTAATTTCAGTTCAAGTGTAAGCAAAAGAAAAACCTATGGCTAGATCTCTCTTTTCCTTTTTCATCACTTCTTTTCCCGCTTTTTTTTCTTTTTTTTTTTTCCTTTTTATTACTTCTCTCCTCCACCTATAGGTTGGATTAATGAAAACATAAATTCTTCGGCTTGTGGAAAGTCAGTAAATATTAAAGTCTTGGATTCATGGAAAATTATGATTTTCATAGGAGAGCCCCATTTATATTTAATATTCATGTCCCTTAGTTTCTTAGTATAATCTCCAAATTTTCTTCTAAAAGTCCTTGTTGCATATGATAAATCCGGAAAAAGTCCTTGTACTTTTCATCATGAAGATGTTTTTTTTAAAATTCAAACAAAAATTGGTTTTTAGTGTGGAAATTAGAAAAGCAAATCATAACGTCTCTAGGTGCATCTGAATTCTTCAAGTTTTTGGGTTTAGACAGTCTGTGGAATCTCTCAAGCACTGCTTTCCCTGTGTAGTCTTTTGGGATATAGGTTGCAAGAAGATCATTTAGGTAAGATTCTAACTGAAAATTTCTTCAGAGATGCCCCTTATTCTTATTCTAACATGTTCTTATAACCTCGGGTGACCTCCTTTATGCAGGACACACCTCCACCTGTCCCTATTTAAACCTGGACTTCCTCTTCTGGGTCACCCTTGGTTGGTGTATTCTGTGGTTTTCCTGTGCGAGTTGCTGTGACTATTTCTTCGTTTGACCCGGCTTGCTGACTTTGCTCCTGTTTTCTGATTTGGCTCCTGTTCTCTGATTATTGGTATTGACTCGGCTTGTTTGACTACTCTTCTGGATTTGATTCGGCTTCCTGCATTACCAGTTACCAGACCTGCTTCTCGGTTCCAGCTCTCCTGGCTACTCCTGGTCGTTACATAAATAAGCACAGCCAACATGCACAAGGCACTATCACAGGCAATGAGCTAGTGCAACAGCCAGGTTTAAATAGGCATACTAATTGTATTTCCTGCCCCGCATGAAACGGAGGCTTGGAACGCATAAGTGTAGTGTCTATAAGAGGCCACACGGTGGCACGCATGTGTACAGAGCCAGAGTCCATGCAGTCTGTGTTCAGGAAACCTGCCAGCAGCTACAGGTGTCGAGGGGCTTCAGTAGAACGGTGGTTTGGGCGGACAGAAGGTAAGTACCCTGTAGTTACACTGGCGGTGGAGGCCAGCTGAGCTGTGATGCCAAAAGGCTATCCAGTCGTCCCCCGAGTCTCCCATATGAGATGGAGCAGTTCCAGAAAAAGTAGTAATCCGGAGCGAAGCGTTCAAGGGACCAATAGTCAAGGCAGCATTAGTATAGAAAAAATATATCTATACTGGCAAGGTGATGTTGGGGAAATGCCTGGCAAAGCAAATGAGATGAATAAAGTGGAATCCATGGGGCCTTACGTTTTTATGTGAGTGGTCCAGACTCTCCGGAGTTTCCTCGGTGGGGAGGTTTGTTTATGTATGGTATCTGTGTGTGAGGAATTGTGAGCTTGATCAGGGTTGAGACCCCAGGTGCGAAGTAGTGTGAGTCCTTCAGGCGACGTAATAGTGGTCGTTGAGCCCTCTTTGAGGATGACGGTAAGAAATCTGGTGAGCTCGGAGAAGAGTAGTGATAAGGTCCAGTAGGAGTAGGATATCCTGAAATTGTGCGGGTAACCCGGGTTTACGACGTGCAGCCTGCATAATTATGTCTTTGATGTCAAAATAATGGACCCTGGTTAATACATCTCTAGGAAGATTGGATTTCACTGATTTAGGTTTAGCGACTTGGAAGAGGTGCTGCACAAACTTAGGTAAGTCTGTTGTGGAGACTTCCTCAGGGATGCCCCCAAGCCGTATGTTTTTGCACCGGCACTTCATTGGTTAATGGCAGATGAGCCTCCTACTGGCGACCAATAGAGTCGCTCGTACAGACTTTTAAAATCCTGGTGCCGCAACTTGGCTGGGGGAGACCACTATATTGGTCGCCTTCAGGGGCCTCCTCTAGCATCAACCAATTGGGTTGGAAGACATAGGCGAGAGCATAATCCCAGGGGACTTCATTAAGCATCTAAAATCACTGGTTAGTCTCTTGTTCTTAAGAAACGGAAAAGTGGAAGCTTTGAATTTTCTTTTGTTACCATGAGGTCAATAACAGGAGTTCTGAATCTCTGCACAATCTCTGAAAATGTCTTGTTGCTGTTTGTGAAAGGGAACCTCCACTCAACTTGTTTACTAACGCATTTTGAATTCCTGCGACATGAACTGTTAAAATGGTAAGGAGGTGCTTTTCTGTCCAATTTATCTTTGCACACCACATCCCCAGAATGATTTCTGACAAATGGACACTGAAGATGTTTGTGGAAGAGGCTTTCACCAGCCAACCCTCTAGGAAAATGACCTTGGTGAAGACTCCTGAAGCAGAGGAAAGGCCAAGTGGCAGAGCCTGAAACTGGAAGTGGAGAACAGACAACCTTTTTGGACTGTGAATCTCAAAAACTGCCTCTGAAAAGGGTGCATAGGCACATGAAAGTGTCTTTTAGATCTAGTGATCCCAAGTCTCATTTTTAACAAATTTGCTACCTATGAGAACGGCAAAAATAGATTTGCGCCCACTTTCAAAACTTATCTGATAACCTTCTGCGGTGATGCAAAGGACCCATCTATCTTTTTGTAGAGGGATACCACTGGTGTTGGAAATAGATAGACTTCCTCTTACAGGAATCAATGAGTCAGAATGTTCTCTTCAAATCTGACGGTTTTCCCTTGAATTCCCCCAAGTATCTATTGGCGGAGTATTTGTTGTATTTGTAAGAGGTGGGAAAAAGTTAGAATTCCATTTCTTCACATGAGTCAAGATCCTATCTGATAAGCTTTCAATTAACCTAGATTGTAAGTTAGTGCGGGAACAGGGCCCTTCATTCCTCTTGTATCTGTATGTCAATTGCTGTATTGTACTTGTCGTTATCTGTAACATTTTCATCTTTGTACAGCGCTGTGGAACCTGTAGGCGCTTTATAAATAAAGAATAATAATAATAATTGGCCTAGATAAGGCCCAAACAATCTGCCCTGTCCATATGGAATGGGGCATAAACTATGTTTACCAATAACCAAAGCTGCTCTTCGGAGCAATCATAAGGCAATCGGGGTAGTTGTGTTGCTGAATGATGTCAGCTATACCAATTACGCTTAGGAAGCTACTAATAATGTGATTAGTAATTTTTTTTTTAAATTATACATTTAAAATTATAAAAACATAGTAACATTTAAAAATTATGCAGTAATGTTACCGTCAGTGGAACATCCAGTTCCAACAAAAAGTCCAAAAAAATATATAAAAATATAAATATATATATATATTATATATATATATCACAAACCAAAGGGAGCGGCTGCACACTCAGAGAATTTATTAATATACACAGGCTTTTATTTGCCCAGGTGCTCCAAAAATAGCCAGATATATGAAACCAAAGAAAAAATGGGCACTCACGGGTCTTTGCAGTAAAGTGCATTAAGCACCATTTTATTTCAACCAGCACAGCCAACGTTTCGGACCACCTCCGGTCCTTTCTCAAGGCAAGTGCTGTGTGGCAAAGTAAAACAATTTATGCAGTGCAGTGATTATTGTGATAAACAACAGGAGTGGCTTACCCCACCTCTCAAACGATCATCATGTGGGAATGAAGACTGGAATCACCAGAATAGCATGTGCATATCCCCAGTTAAACATAGTGTGTACCTAGTAAAACATCCCCATGCAACACACGGAACCTATAACCGTTCCGTTCAATACATTGAATTTCCTTTGGTCATGTGAAATAATATAAATCAAAGAGAAACTTCTCAGTGAAATAACAATTAAATAGTGCATATGGAATGAAAAAGTGTACGTTTAAAAAATACATGGTACCATACCACAAGAATCTGTAATGGACAAAATTTAGTGAAGGCAGAGACTTCTGCAGGCTGCAAAGAGGTATTATGCATGCAATTAATAAAAACAGAACATATTGAGATTTCATAAGTGCCACAAGCAAAAGTCCATATAAAGATATGATGCTCCATTTCATCGAGTATCCAAAAATGAGGAAAAAGAAACATGTTCATTTAGTCCCATTGGTGTGAGGGTGTTGAGAGTCTTGATCCAAAAGGTCTCGCGTTGAAGCAATAGCTTAGCCCTGTCACCTCCTCTTCTCAAGGGGGGGACCATATCAATGGCTACAAAGCGTAAAGAGCTCAAATGATGTTTCTCGCTCAAAAAATGTTTAGCCACTGGCTTATCAGTTGTTCCATCTCGGAACGCTGTATTGATAGCTGATCGGTGTCCCTGAATTCTGTCCCGTAGTGTCAAGTCCGTTTTTCCAATATAGCAGAGGCCACACGGGCATGTGATTTTATATACAACAAACTCTGATTTACAAGTGATATGATGATTGATGTCAAACTGCTTATTTGTATGTGGATGTTGAAATGATTTCGTTTGAGTCATGTGGCCGCAGGTAACGCAACCACTGCATTTATAGCACCCTTTTCGAGTCGGAAGTTTAGCCAACCAATTGGTGTCATAACAATGAATAGGATCAGAGGAAACTACCATGTCTCTAATGCTTTTGCCTTTCGAATAGCTCATCTTCGGTAGCTTTTTAAATGATAAAGGAAGGCTTCTATCGTTTGTTACCAGATTCCAGTTGGTTTTGATGCCATCTGAGATATCCTTTGAAGCCATGGTATATCGCATATTGTACGTCAATCTATCAGAGTTTTTTTGTCCGATAATATGAGTAGAAATATTATCCTGGCCCATCGTCTTTCTAGCTCTAGTTAAACATTTTCTTAGTAAATTCTGCTCATATCCACGATGTAGGAATTTGTTCTCCATCTCACTTAACTGTTGTTCCGTGTTGTCAATGTTAGAATTATTTCGCAATACCCGCAGAAATTGTGCATAGGGGATGGCTTTAAACACATGTGGAGGATGACAGCTTTGTCTGTGGAGTAATGTGTTTTGATCAGTAGGTTTTTTAAATAATGAAAAATGTAGTTGACGTTCAGAGATGGAGATCCTCAAATCAAGAAAATTAATAAAATCCATATTGCATTCTGATGTCATCAGAATAGGCGTGGGGAGTGAATTAATTTGGTCAACGGTCTCCAGAAATGACTGTTTGGTGCCCTTCCAAATTATGAGGCAGTCATCGATGTAGCGTTTGTACAACAAGGCTTGATCACCCAAGATATCCATCAAGTAGTCTTCTTCAAAACGATGCATATATGCATTGGCATAAGAGGGTGCCATAGATGCCCCCATAGCTGTTCCAGTGCGCTGTACGTAGAATTTATGTTCAAATTTAAAGTAGTTCAAAGAAAGAGTAAGGCTAGGTTTCCACTTGGTTTTTTTCTGCTAAAAACGCCCATAAAAACGCCAATAGCGCCACCTGGCGTTTTTTTTAGTGAAAAAACGCTGCAGCCAGATGTTAGCTGTTCTTCAATAGGAAATCGCAAAATGCCATTTCCACTTGGCGTTTTTCTGTTTGGCGTTTTTTCAGTCCTGTTTGGCGTTTTTCTGCTTTTTTGGGCTCTGTGGCAGTTTTTCAAAATCGCAGCATGTTGACACTCTGGCGTTTTTTGCAAGGAAATCCTGGCGTTTTTCTCCAATAGAAGTCTATGGGAGAGAAAAAACGCCATGAAAAAGCCATGTGGGTTTTTTGCCTTGGCGTTTTTTTATGGCGTTTTTTCCACAGTTCCAATGCAGAGGATGGACCCAGTATCTGTGTGTCCTACGAGAAATAGGCTGGAAACAAACAGTTTCACACAAAACAAAGTTCATATTGAATTTTACACCATTTGGAACAAACATGCCATTACAAACAAACATACACGACGCATCAACTGGATCCTGCGTGCCAAAAGCAACAGCAAACAATTTGCACCATCATTTGGGGCAAATCTTCTTAGAGGAGCAGACATTTGGAATAAAGCATGCCTTACAAACCACAGAAAAGAGAAAAAAGGGTCCGCCGGGGCGTTTAAGTAGAACTCTACCAAGTAAATGACATCAGGAGAGGGCAAATACTTGCCATTTATCCTAATCCCTTTTAGCTGGGTGAAACATCTAACTTGTAAAGGCTGGAAAAACTGCCTAAGGTCAAAAAAGCAATTTCCACAGAAAGGCTAAAACGCCAGAAAAAACGCCAGAAAAAAAACGCCAAACGCAGGAAAATGCAGTGGCAGTTTTCTTGGC
>VKOC01018659.1:0-11865 GCA_009364415.1 Spea multiplicata | reverse complement strand
GAAAGACTTTGCCTGTGAGAGCTGCACCCATGGGGCACCTGAGAAGTACAGGACCACTGGATCTTGTGTGCATGGACTATCTATGTATTGAAAATGATACCGCTGGGATTGGAAATGTTCTGGTTGTAACAGATCATTTTACCAGATATGCTCAAGCATTTCCTACTAAAGACCAGAAGGCTGTAACTGTCGCCAAGGTTCTCTGGCAGAAGTATTTCATGCACTACGGTCTACCCAATCGAATACACTCTGATCAAGGTAGAGACTTTGAGAGTAAGTTAATCAAAGAACTGATGGATATGCTGCAAATTCAAAAGACCCGAACGACACCCTACCATCCAGAGGGTGATGCTCAGCCTGAGCGTTTCAATAGGACCCTCTTAGATATGCTTGGAACTTTGAAGCAAATGGAGAAGCGGTCCTGGAGTAAGCATGTGGAAGCCATGGTCCACGCATATAACTGCACAAGGCATGAGTCTACAGGATTCTCACCCTACTTTCTGATGTTTGGAAGAGAAGCCAGACTACCAATAGATGTTCGGTTGGGTGTTTCCCCAGATGGGACAAATTCAGGCTCTCACTTCCAGTATGTGAGGACCCTCAAACAGAATCTTCACAGGGCCTATGAGTTGGCCACCCAAGCTACAGCAAAACTAGAGGAATGGAACAAAAGAAGGTATGATACCAAAGTGAAATATCGGGAAATCCAAGCAGGAGATAAAGTTCTTCTCCGGAATCTAGGAGTACCTGGAAAACACAAACTGGCTGACAGATGGAAAGATACCCTATTCGAAGTCGTGTCTAAGCTAAAGGGGCTGCCAGTGTATAACATCAAAGGGCCAGAAGGCCGAATAAAGGCTTGGCATAGGAACCATCTACTACCAGTAGCGTATACTGATGAAGAGGAAGGGAGTAGTGAAGAACTAGAGGAAAGCATAACAGAAAGCCCTCAAAGTGGGACAGAAGAGACCCCAGAAGCTCCAAATGCTGAGGATCAGTGGTGGACTTCTCCACGTTTGCCTCCTTCTATCCCTGTGGTTCCTCAAAGTGTTAGAACCCCTCCTGTGTCACACAGTTCTCCAAATTTGAATCCAGAAAGCCCGTGCTTCGTGCCTGGGACCACCTTTAGAGACTTTAGTTCTATGGGAGAGCCAGGGCCTCAAGCCACTGGTGACCTCCCCAACCGCAGAGCAGGAGCCGAAGCTTCCCAGACACGGTCAGAAGATCCCCTTCGTCAACGAGAACCCAGACACAGCACCAGGGTACGGCAGCCTCCTAGAGCCTTGGTTTACGATAGTGTAGGAGATCCTAGTTACGCGCCACTGACACAGGTAGCATCTAAAATGACCACTTTCCTACATGCTCTAGCGGACGTAGTAGATGTTAATCCTTCCTTGTTTTAGAGCAGTTTTCTAGATAGAATGTAATTTGTATTAGCTAGCACTGTTATTGTAGGATGGTATATGTTATGCTGCCAAATCTCAATTTTCTTTTAGCAAAGACTTGCCAGTGGAAGGCAAGTATTTTTCAAGGGGGAGCATGTAACCCCTCAAGGGATTTTAGTAATTGCTGCTGTTACTGACTCACCTGCAGTTCTTATGGAGTGACCAGCAGATGGCAAACTAAAAAGCACATGGATGAGGTGAAAAGGGGCCATTGGAGTTTGGGGAGGAGAGTTGAGAGTTGGATGCCAGAGGTGAAGGACCCTTGCTGAGAGAGAAGGAGAGTGAGAGAGGCCTAGGACCAGAGGCCTACTTGAAATCCATGCTCAGAGGAGAGTTGCAGCATCCTGGCAGAATCTTCAAGCAGACAGAGATACAGAGCTGTTTGCAGCAGAGTTGGCAGTGAAGAGGTTAAAGGCTGAACTGCCCTGATAGCAGATGGTGGAGTGGTAAGCCTAAAACCTCTCCCCCTGTATCCACAACAGGGCACCCTGAATTCAGCCACACACCAATAAAAGCTTTTTGATCTCCAGTCCCACTGACATACTGAAGTTTCCAATACAATTCAACCCTTACTGTGGAGTAAGTTACTCATGGGCCCCAACTGAGTTATGTGCACCAACTAAAGGTACCCAGCGGCCACTAGGGCGAAGATTAGGGTGGGCCGCAGTGATTGTTGTGGGTGGATAAACCTTGTATTGTATATTTCATATTGTGTATATTTCATTCTACTATATTTCATGTTTTATGTTGCATTTATGCATAGTGTTTTGCTGTGCAATACAAAGTTAATTTTAAGTTAGCCCTGTGTCAGTTTTATTAATCACTCGGCTATGTTCCCAGCGGGAGCTCATATCCATACCCTGGATGCTCCGTTGGGTGGAGGCACTGCCACAGTAATGTATCCCAACTCCCAGGTAGCGGAGGCTCAGGATTGGCCTGCAGAGCACAAAGAGGTAACTGGGGTAAATGACCACAGAGATATTGGTGGGTCTACCCAAAAACCCGTTACACAATAAAATATCAACATGTTTGCCATAATGGCAGTTTTATCAGTTTGTTATGTTTAATGAATATCAACTTCTTAACCCCTTGATGACAATTGACATTCTAAGCACGTCATGCACTATCATCCAGACAATTGACGTGTCAGGACTGGGAAAGGATGACCACATGTCTAATTTCCAATTTGAAAAAGGCAGACGTCTAGGGTGACCACATGTCCCGGATCGCCCGGGACAATCCCGCAATGGAACTTTAAGTCCCGGGTAGCGTCAATCCGAGACAATGCCTTGACCAGGAATGAGGAGTCTGGGTGAAGGAGGTCTCAGCCAATCAGTAGAGACTTCTCAACTCTCCTGATGGCCTGAAAGTTCAGAAGCCTCTCCTGATGGGCTGAGTCCCTCCTTCAAACCAACTCAGAGTAAGCTGCAGCCAGCACCAGGTATGTGTGTTTGACTCTGTGTGTGACTGTGTGTGTCAGTTTGTCACAGTGTTTGTGTACGAACACAAAAGAAAATCCCACCACTCCAAACAGGTTCCAATCCTTAGGTTACTTTATTCAGAGAAAGCAAAACAAAAAAAGCAACTTTTCGGCCAAACAGGACCTTTGTCAAGCTGTTTTTGTGTTTGTGTGACTGTGTTTGTCACTGTGTTAGTCTGTTTGTCACTGTGTTTGTTTGTCACTGTGTTTGCCTGTTTGTGTGACTGTGTGTGTAATGTCTGGTAATAAAAGAGTTAATTCTTTGAATATACTCATGCCTGGTATCAGAGAGGTTAACATTTTATAACTACCCATGTCTGTAATGAGTGTATGTATATTATTAAATCTGAAATCAACATGGTTTCCAGGGCTTCTTAATAAATAATAGATAAAAGTATATTTGAATCACGGTGTGTGAGATATATATACATTTTATATATCATGTATATATATAAAATGTATTTATGTGTATTTGACGACGTGCATATGTGAATCAGTGTATAAATATATAATATTTTATAGGGATGCACCGATACCATTTTTTGAGACCGAGTACGCGTACCGATACTTTTTGTCAAGTACCCAACGATACCAATAACCGATACACATCCATGCAGATACAGAAAGGGGAGCAGCTGTGATGATCTCCCATGCGTTGTCAATCATAGCATGGTAGCAGCACCAGGAGGCGGGCAAAACGGAGGCGGCCAAAACGGAGCAACACTGACACTCTGGGATCAGTCAGTGAATCCACATTGGTATAGGAGGTGGGTGGCGAGCGAGCGGCACTTGACTGACACCGACTGCGGCAGTGTACGCTCGCTCAGTGATTCAGGCAGGGTATCGTTTTGGCATCGGAGCAGTTTGCACAAGTACTTGTACTGCTGTGTATCGGCACCGATACCAGTATCGCGTGCATCCCATTATAAATATATATATATATATAATATATAATATAAATATATACCTGTGTGTGTGTAATCCATCTGCTTAATAGCGTTAGTGTGTCCCTGAATGGCAGAAAAAACATGTGGCCACCCTACACACATCCCAAATGTGGCCTTTTATCCCCCAAACAGCCAGGCAAACCCATGCATGGGTGGTATCAATGTACTCAGGAGCTGCTACTGAACAAATATTGGGGTGTTGTGTGACAGCGACATATACCAGGAGCTGTAAATTCATACCTAAAGTACAATGTGGGTGGGAAAAATACACAGAAAAATAATATTGCAAACTTTGACAAAGGCTGGTGGTAAAATGTGTGCATGCAAAGATACCCTGGGGTGTCTAGTTTTCAAAAATATATAGTTTTATTGGGTACATTGAATTGGCCAGGCTCAAACATGTACTAAATAGGGCATAGGCAGTGGATCACCAAATGTCAAAGTTCAACATTGAAAAATGTGCATGCCCCAAATGAGGCCATTTTGCCCAAAACAGCCAGGCAAACCCATGCGTGTACTCAGAAGATGTTATTGAACATGTATTGGTGTGTTGTGTGAAAGTGACATATACCAGGACCTGTTTATTCATGCATGAATGACTACTACAAAGTTTGAGAAAGACTGGTGGTAGAATTACTGCATGGAAAGAGTTAAAATACTAGCATTTGAAATACCCTGGGGTGTGTAGTCAAAAATATATGGTTTGATTGGGAAAATTGCATTGGCCAGCTTCAAAGATACCCCAAAATAGCACATGGGGGAAGAATTACCAGATTTGAAAAGAATGGATTTGAAATGGCAAAACGCTACTTGTACTTATTGCCCCATAATGTGCAGAAAAAAGCAAAAAAACATAAAAACATTGGGTATTTCTAAACTCAGGACAAATAGTAGAATCTATTTAGCAGGTTTTTTCATTTGCTTTCATATAAAACATTTTTCAAGTAAAATTCATTTTTTCACCATGTTATACTTTTTTTATAGTAAATTATATGATACAACCACAATAATGACATCTAAAGAAATCCCTTCTTGTCCTGGAAAAAACAAAATATAACATGTGTGGGAGCAGTATACGGGAAAGAAGAAAAGGACATCTTAACACAAACACTGCAGAAATGTTAAAACTGCCATAGTCACGAAGGATGCAAAAAAATAAAATCAGCCATTGTCACGAAGGGGTTAAGGACCAGCCTATTTTAATTATATCCTGTCTTAGCTGTCTTAACTCCGTACAATCCATCATGAGCTCTCCTGCCAGACTTATATTCCTTACCCATCACTGCTAACACCTCTGCCCTCTGTGAGTCTCTCAGTGTTGCCTGTATGTTCCATGATTCAATTCCTCACTCACTTTGAAAGCTCTTCATAGCAGTTCCCCTATTTACATCTCCTAACTTATCTCCAAATACACAGCTACCTGGTCCCTACGCTTATCTGATGATCTTCATCTGTCCTCTACTTTTTATGCATGCTTACAAGACTTCTAAAGGGCTCTCTTCCTCTGGAAAGCCCTTCCATGGCTTTCCCAACTCTATCCTTGCCTTCAGCCCTTTAAAAAGTCCCTCAAGGCTCATTACTTTAGGGATGCCTACCTACTACTAACTTACCTTTCCTAGTCCCTTATCTCCTTTCGGACTGTACTTCTGTACAGCAATATTCGTTATTTAATCAATGTTTACAGTGAGATCACCTTTTGCGGCTGGTCCGCTGCACTTTCCCTAACTCCTTCTAGATTGTAGGCTCATTTCAGCAGGGCCCTCGTTACCTTTTATTTATGTAAGTCCAAATTGTTATCTAATGCACTACTTGTCACGTCTTATTCAGCCATTGTACAGCACGGTGGAATATAATGGCACTATAAAAATCGAGACCCCCCGCCTCAGTACTGCGGTCTCAGCCGCCGCGGAGAAGGGGGAGACCTCCCACTTCGGCACAGCAGCCTCAGCCGCCGCGGAGGAGAGGGAGACCTCCCGCCTCCGCTAAACAGCTTCTGCCGCCACGAGGACAAGGAAGACCCCACACCTCTACGCAGCCGCCGCCAGCTGGAGTCAGGTCCGGTCCTGCCGCGTGCACGCGATCCTCTTCACATGCCAGCTAGTACTACCGCTCCTTTTAGACAAATGCGATCTCGCCAATCACAAGATGGCCGCGGAAAGGAGGTGACGTAACTGACTTTTTGGAATTTGGCGGGAAACTCTATTTTGGCGCCAAATTCTATTTCCTATTTAAGGGACTCAGAATCCTTCCATCATTGCCTTCTGATGGTCGAACCTATCTTGATAGTGTCTACTCCTCAGTAAAGCGTTCCTGTTTTGATTCTTGTTACCGACTCGGCTTGTTCTTGTTCCTGTTCCAAAGGCGATGCAACTAGGCGTGATTTGTAATTCACTTTTATATATCTATAAGGGGAATAAGGGACCATCATTACAAGGTCAATTGTCTTAACTTGATTCAAAATAAAATACCTAGATTTAACATATATACCTAGATTTTGCAAAGGCTTTTGATCCCGTGCCACACAATAGGTTACTGAGTGAACTAAGGCATATCAGATTGGAAAAAAAATATTTGTGCTTGGATAGGAAGATGGTTGATTACAGATGGTGTTTGTAAATGGGATGTTTTCTAGCCGTAAATGCCTTAGGGTTCTGTCCAAGGACTTTAAAGGAATGGAACGTTTCAGGTATAAGGAAAGCCTGTCCAAACTGAGATTGCTTTCTCTGGAGGTAAGATGTCTTTTTTTCACATTAGTGTCTCAGTGGGGTTTTTTGCCTTCGTCTGGGTCAACTAATAAGGGTTTATGGAATGGTTGAATTGATGGACTATATGTCTTTTTTAACCTATTTAACCATGTAACTAAGTTACATATGTACAGTCTCAATTCCTTAAAACTTCATTTGATGAATTATTCCATCTCTTGTACGGCAATTTTTTCAGCTGTTATGCTCTAAAATATGTATTTGGTGAACAAGCTGTTTGTAATGCTAGAAGTTGTGTGCATTTCAGGGAAAAAACCCCAAGAAAGGAGTAGGAGAAAAACAATTGAAAAAAATATATAAAAAACAGGAATGTGCCCTCCAGTGTTTTAGGTTAGACAAAAAGTCAATTAGGTATTCTGCTTTACTAAATGAATGGAAATCTGTTGTTTATCTTTAGGGGAACGTTGTCATCTCAAGGGGTAGATCATCAAGAATCGTTGTTAGGATATTCTAATTGTTCTAATTATTCTTCAAGACTATTACCCTTAGTCACTTAGACTATGCTGGATTTCTGGTTTGAGTTAATGATAATTTATCTGCTTTTGTTTCTGAAGTGTCATCACTGTGTCATTTTGTATGTTAATTACAGATGGATGTGATTTTCATAACGGAATATTTTTGTTTGAGCAATGTTGAGCAAGGCACTACATATATATTTTTGTGTGCTCTTGATTGCAACTATGTATGTAAAATCTATAAATGTAATACCTGACTATGGTTGTGTCTTTTTTATATCCTCTGTTTGAGCTTGTTTGAGCAGAGCTCACCTGTTGTCTCTGTAAGTCAACTGTCTACCTGTCTACCCATTGTACAGCGCTATGGAATTTGATTGCGCTATATAAAACAATAAATAATAATAAATAATATCTATCAAGGTAAAACTGGAGCTATTTGCACCTTAGTCGTCAAACACAAATGTTTTAGGAATCAACAAAATTCTGTTTATTGCTCTACCTTTTGCACCATGTCCGTTTTCAATTATTCATGACACAAGAGCATGTCTCCAAGCGATTCATCAAGCCCTACTGGATCAACATGCCTGAGTGTTTGTCTGTTAGTATGTTAATATAGCTTCTCTTAAAATAAAACATTCTAAATCGTATAACATCCATTATACTATATGTAAAATATAGTATACAGTACATATTGGGGAAATATGTGTATATTTACATTAAAGCTCAACCTGATGCAAATATGGTGCTTGGATTCATAATCTTTTATGGTATTTATTCATGATGAAGGGATCAGTTACTTTAAGCTTAAGTGGCACAAATTCATTTAATGATTAGCATTTAAGTAACATTTATTTGCAACCACTTTTGGTTTGTTACATAAGCATTGAATTGTGTCAAAAAAATAACTTCAAGTCCAAAAAAGTTAGCATGCTGTCCTTAGGTAATTGTACTGTTGATCTATGTTTTGACAACTACAAGAAGCGCTTTATAACTAAGGCTGATTTAGCCAGAGGCAAAAGAAATACAGAAAATACTCTGAGAAATGCTCGCATAATATTCCCTGTGGAAACAGGCTAAAGTTTTGTTCAATGTTACTCTAAAACAAATATTGCTTTCACAAATGTGAACCATTAAATATTTGCTCTGTCTTTCACCACTTTTATATAACAAAAATCTTTTTATAAACTATTATTAAAAATAGATATTTTTAATATAAACTAATTTTAAAAATAGCATTTCGTTATTTCGTGTTTTTTATATTGTTACGTTGAAGTGCCTTGGAATTTAACGGACCTAGGTATGACATAAAGGTTTAATCATCCACTTTTACATCTATTGAATCTCTTAGCGGTTTCACATCATGGAAAGGGAGAGCTAATCTTTATTTGTTTAAAAAGAACAATTCAACCAAAATAGGCAACTGTACAATATTTGTAGTATCCTTAATATTATAGAATATACCTAAGCTTTTTTATAATTTAGATTCTCTCTACTGATGTTGGTACATGTTTGTATGTATAAGATGCTTAAAATATGCAAATGGTAGTTAATTATACTAGCGTCATTTATTTCTGTAGAACAGTGTTCTGTTATTTGGGTTAATTTTTATTACAATAAATGGTACCAGATAACCTGCTTGCCTACTGATGTTACATGCACACTAAGGTCTGGCACATGAGTCGATGTCTAGCTGGGTTGAAAAGTCCTATGTTCGACAGTGTAAATAGTCCTGCATTGCTGTGCTCCATTTAAATTTAGATATATTCTCCAATAAAGTATTTTATTGGTCGGTATGATTTATTGTCTACAAACATATGGGACAATAGTAGTTTTTACATGTTTATACTTTCATATTCTCCACTCTGCTGTTTATATGTTACTAACCATTTACTACTAAACAATGGTGGGTCAAATAGTGTTTTTTGTAACTAAAATGATATAAACAGTTGTGTTTTTTTTTTTTTTTTAGATAATGGACAGCCAAGTAACCTTTGCTTAACTTTCTCTGGTTTCAGGAGGACCATCTGAAGGAAAATTAGTTCCTGGAGATCAAATCATTATGATAAATAATGAACCAGTGAGCAATGCTCCAAGGGAGAGAGTGATCGACCTTGTCAGGTACTTGATATGTTTTCCCCTTTAGTTTACTGAGGCACTAAAAAGCCTTGAGTCTCTGTCGGCGATAAAACATGAAGAATGAGCAGTATCTATGTTTGTTTAATATTCATTCTAAACATATGTGGCTTGATAAGAATTTAGATAAAACCTGGAAAAAGGATCATCCATCAAATAAGCATAACGTTTTAACAGTGTTAAAATTAACATTTTAGTCAAGTTAATAGAAGACTAATGGGAAGTGATGATATCTATCTTGTCATTACTAATTTAAATAGTTTAAGTTTTAAATTATCAGTGGTCGCTAATTTCAACTCCTGTTCACCACATGACTGAGCAAAATTGAAGGCAATAAAGCATGTAATTCAATTTGCAGCAATTTGAAGCTATTTTCAAGAGTATGTTATTCACATTAACTAAAGACTACATTTTAAACATTTAATAAAATGATCAGCAGACAAACAAGTGAGGAATCTTAAGTAAGTTTTAAGGAAATTTCACTGTGCGCTGCCTATTGAAACCACATGGTCAGCTGCAACAGAGATCTATGGCAGTGTCAACTAACGTAATGCGGCCCCACGTGTGGAGCAGCAGAATCCTGATAGAGAGAGCACAGGATTGCTTTAGGAGCTTTTGTCTTCTTTATCTCTTCTTTGCAATTGTTTTCTCAGCTGGTAGTAGCACCAAAAAGTCAAATTATAAACCAACATATGAGATCACAAAACAGCAATATTCATATCATAAGAGCCTCAAGAATATGGCACCGCCTTGATGCAAATATTATTCTTCTAGGAATCAAAATAATAATTTCAATGATCCTGCAGACTTCAAAAAAATGATTACTCTGAAATGTAGCCTGGTTATTAAATGCAAATTATCCTGGAATATTGAATTACACAAATGTATCCTTCTTTAATATAGAGCACCCTTTGGCAGTAACTGTGTGAAGTTAATTTTATTTCTTCCTAGCAACGGTGATTGCCATTAGTCACTCAGACTATCATAGCCTTGATTTTTTTTTTAAATCTAAAAAAACTCATCTGTTTGACCTACAAAAACACATTTAAATCCCCAATTGCTGAAATAACACAACATTTTGAGGATAACTTTTAATGTATTAATATTTAATATGTAATTTTAAATTGGCCTCACCAGTGCACATGGTGAAAAAATAATATTTTTTATCCCACATTTCAAATTCTGAATCTATTTTTATATAAAATACAGGCCAGTGTATCATGCATACATATAGTTAAAATGCACATTTTAACATGCTGGCTGTTTTTATCTACTTGTTTGAATTGCAATGACAATACAGGATAGAGCCACACTGTGGACAATGTAAATGTGAAGAACCAGTAAACTGATTTTAGATGGAAATGATACTGGGACTTTGTGTCTGTTAATGTTTAACTTGCCACTGTCAATCATGTGATTTAAGTTGAGTTTCTTCCACCTTCTAACTAAACCGGAATACAACCTTTATACCACCTGCTGGCCCAATTAGCTATTACAGTCAATTCTATTCAAGGCCAAAGTTTCTATAGCCATTAATACATTATAAGGGACAGGACATATTTTATGAAATAGGAAACATACCACGATTCCATTATTTTGTTTCAAGTCAAGTATGAAGTCCAACTGTGAAAAATATTTTGTGTAAACAAATTACAACTTAGCTCTTAATTAAGCTATTAAAAATATTATGCTGCGTGATACGCACACAAACAAAATAAACAAAATTACCAGGGAATGGAGAGCACAACATGTGGTCTTCTTATTTTTCCACTGCTCTCCACTATCATCCTTGATAGGTGACAGATAACGAGGTAGGGAATTCTACTCTCTCTACTTAATAGAATTATCTTAGGGCAAACAAATGGCATAGCTCAGACTTCACTTAAGTCACTTAAGTCATAAGGGCAAAGTCCTCTTCAGTGTATATGGTATTGTATATAGTATTCAGTATTGTATATATTATTCAGTATCATAACCCACCTATCCAAAATGCATTTCACCAGCCGGCTTCATTGCTTCATCATATATGATAATATAATCCTGAGGAATATTAAAAGAAAAAAAGATGTTTATAGCTTTGTTTGTTAAGCAGTCCAATTACAAAATTCAAAAATATTGTTTTTTAATCCTGTATGGCCATCACTCAGTGGTCAGTGAGGTTGTGTAGTTAAATAGTAAATTAACACCATTACAATGCCTATCTACAAAGTCAAAGTAACAGATAACATTTTAAAGGAAAAGTGATTTTAACTTCAGCATACCAAATGATTTACTTAAGGGGTGTTATGTAAAACTCTTTAACAAGGAAGGTTTATTGTTTAGAAAAGATAAGAAACTTGTTTATGCGTTAAAATAGGAATTGGGAAGGCTCTCATTTCTCAGAGAAATGCTGGAAATTCACTTTACAATTACCTAATACTTACAATATATAATGCTTCTATATTTTAAAGTTTTCTCATTAAATGCATCTTTAAACTAACTTAAGGGTCCAGCATGTGATCAAGTGGTTAGCAGTATTGGTCAGAAATGTGCTAATATTTATCATCCAACTCCTCATTAATTCTCACAGTATAAAACTTTGTAAAGATAAATTTTGTTCTGCTTGAGAGCCTTCTATTCAAGCACCTACATTTTTGTCACTTA
>VKOC01018657.1:0-26414 GCA_009364415.1 Spea multiplicata | reverse complement strand
TGCCACTCTGCCTCCAGAAATCCCTTATACCCCCCATATGCCACTCGTACCCCCCCGACTTACCAGTGCAACCTCCGGTACTTCCGCTTCTGAGCACCGGAAGGTCATGTCACTCCGGCGCTCCGTCATAGAAGCCCCGGCAGAAGTGCCAGCAGCAGCGGAGGTTGTCTATGCGCATCCCACAAACGTTCACTGGCTGCCAGAGAGGAGAATCCAAGTCCTCTGCAGCGCCGCGGATCTGGATCTTAGTCTTGTAGTAGAGGTCTGATTATAAGATGGCCTTGAATATAAGGCGATGGGTATTTTTCACAGCATTTGCTCTGAAAAAAACCTTGTCTTATAATCGAACAAATACTGTACATGATGGCTTATCGCCTTTCTTGTGAGTTGTCTCACCTACATATGTAACTAAAGCCAGCAGTAGAAACATAATCTCTAAGTACTGCTAAATTCCTGAATGCTTCACAGAAATAGTAATCTGACATTTTGTTGTATTGGTTCCACAGGTTTTATGTGACTCAAAAACAGGAACTTATAGGTTGGTGCCTTAGAAACTGAAAAAGCTTCTTTAAGCTGTCTGGGTTGTTTTTCTGTGATTAAAATTCTAGTGGAAATAATGACAGCTCTGTAAAGTATGTTTGCATAACATACTTGAGGAAGAAAAAGTGTCTTTATAAGCGTAGATCAAATAGGAGAGAGAGAGGTCAGGAAATTGGATAATTCCAGTCACTGATCAGTTAGACAGAGATCTCAGATTTCCTGATGCCGCAGGTTCCCCAATATCTTCAAAACCATTACACTGATTGATAAATAAAATAAGCTATAGGCTCTTTTATTGTGTGAATATAGTTGTGATTAATGTTTTGACTGTAATTTTCCCCTTTAAGTAACAAAAATCTTGGTATTAGCTTACCCTTAAAGACTTTGAGCTGTGAGTTTGCTTTATATGGTTAATTAACAGTTGCCAGCCATTAAAATGAACGTTGTTACTTCTGGAATTTTCCCCCATATTCTGCCAGTCATGGCTGCCAACTTGATTTCTCTCTGCCAGTTCTTGACTACATGTTCAAGCAAGCATCACATTCTTGAAAAGCATATGTTTTAATTAATCTGTTGTCTATCAAACTGAGTAATTCTACAAGCTGACAGTTCATTTTATTGAGATATAGTGGACCATGGTATAAGACAGTGTCAATTAAACAATAACTTCCAGTCAGGCATTCAGAATTTCAATTAAAAATACATTTGAACAACTTCAAAGTTATTCATGCATTGTAGCTAACAAAGTGTATTTCACTTATGCTGTTTGATAAACACACAGAGGAATTAATTGATCTTAGAATTCTCTAGATTGTAAGCTTGCGAGCAGGGCTCTCTCCACCAAATGTATCGGTTTGTCTTAGTCTGTCAATTCTTGTCTTGTCATATCCCTTGAATTTATGTATTGTATTAAGCGCTGCGTAAAACTGTTTGCGCTATATAAATAAAAGATAATAATAATAATAATAATAATAATATTGCTCCCTCACCTCCATTATCATTCATGATGTGGTCCATCCTAGCTGACACATAAACTATATTGACTTATTTATGCCACAACAATATCCAAATTAAAACATTAATAAAAAAGCCTCTCATATAATATGACTAGCGTATATGCTTGTCATTAAAATGATGTGCACTTTTCTCTTTCTCTCTATTCATCTCCCCTCTCTCTCCTTTCTTATCTGTTTGTTCCTCCCACTATACCTCTGTTTCTCTTCCTTCCTTTCCTACCCTATCTGTCTGTCTTGCCTCTTTTTTCTCTCTCTCTTCAACTTTCTTCCTCTTCTGTCTTTTATCTCACTTTATTTTCCCCTCTCTCTTTTGTCCCCTTTATTTCTTTGTTTCTTCTCTCTTAACCCTCTTTCTATTCCTACTCCCTCTTTGGTTCTTTTCTTCTTCCTTCATGCTTTCTTCCTTTCTTTATCAATATCCCTTGATCTCTCTGCTTGTATTTCTTTCTATCCCTCACATTTTCTTTTTATATCTTTCATTTCTCCTTCTTTATCCCTTTATCTCTCTCTTTCTTTATCCTTCTTTCAGGGTCATGGCAGAAAGGGTAGACAAGAGGAGGGGACAGGTCAGAGAACAAGGGCACTGGCAGGGGCAGGTCAGGACAGTGGGGGAAGAAAGAGAATGGGAGGATCAGAGGATAGGTAGAGTGAGTTGGAAGGGTGTGCAGGAGAGGCGGGTCAGAGCAGAAGGGGTGGAAAGAATTGGAAAGGTAGTTGAAGGAGGGTAGATCACAGTAAAGAGGATGGCAGAGGATAGGTCAAAACAGAAGGGGCTGGGTGGAGCAGGTAAGAGTAGAGAGGACAGAAAGGTGCTGGAAAGATAATAAAGCTTGAGGGACTACAGAGAGAAGTAGGGGCAGAGTGACACAGAGTGCAACAAAATACCCTTGCCTTTGTGAGGTTTCAAATGCTGGGTGGGACAAGGATCAATCACAATTATCAATCAAAATGCAGTATTGTACCATGTTTGTCCGCTTTTGAGCAGTGTTGTATTCAGAGATGGCCCCAACCATAATAAGTATACTGTATAGGAATACTGGCTTACAGTGCTTATTTTTTTACAATTACAGTATATAGTTTATGTTTATAGTTTATGTATTGGACTGCTGGGAGTGTCTGTCTATGGTTAATATACTGATGATGTACATAAAAAGGTCCATCTCCACTTGTGACAATGTCTTTATGTTTTGATTTTTTTATGTTTATAGTTATAGAGTTAGTCATGTCAGTATAAATATGAATTTCACCATATAAACAGAGAACATCTCTTTACCAGCTGCTAAGCAGGAGGGCATATATTATGGATTGTGGTATAATATGATGGGGAGCCCTATCTAGCTTGAACATTTTTCTTTGGCTCATCCATTTTTCTGGTACAGAAATCCAGGATGTAATAGGCCTTTTCTGAATAATTTGTGCTAATTACCTGTATGTGGGATCATGTATTAGTATGCTTGCAAGTATGCCTGTTATACAATTGCTCTTTATCTATGAGACTATATAGTTCCTCTTTTACTATACTTGAATTATTCCTTTTGCCATCAAATATATTTATTATGCCTCAATGCACATGTAGAGGGCTTGCAGGGAAGTGGGCCCTCTTGATTAATTGAGAATCTAGGGAATCCCCCTTTTGTTTGTTTTTAATATGTTTTTGGAGGTATTCATTTATTTGTGAGTTGCAGGTAAGGACATGCAAGTTGTCATTCATATTGCACGCCCTTGTTGGCAATTCACAACATTGATATCAAATATATTTACTTTTTTCACATGTAATTCATATATTAAAGCAGGGCTTGACAAATTTGTTTTAAATCTAGGAGCCAGCTAAATAAGTTAGGAGCCAGGACTTTTTTTTGCCCTACACTCACACTGCCCTGTACCCACACTTTGCCCAGCAGTCACAGTCTCACACTTTACCCCAGCCCTCACTTTGCCCCAGCACTTTGCCCTGCACTCACACTTGGCTCACAAGCACCTAGGCGCCAACTTGTACTTAGAGCAGGCCTGATCGAGATGTTGTTGCATGCAATAGGTGCAGACTTCAGACAACCAAGTTGTGAATAAAACTGTGTATAAAATGTTGTACTGACACATTGGAAGCCGGTTGAGATGCTGACATTTAATATGCCTTTAATTATATCGTATTGCTAATATGCATTATTATTTAGTAAAGAGGAATAAAATTAGAGCATGAAAGATAACTGAATTATTTAGTACGTTATGTGTTATTTAATACTACCGGTACATCTTAATTTACTTAATTGGAACCAGTACACAACTTTTTCAAAGCTTCTGCCATACCAAGCATTTCAAAGCTAAATATTATTTCATTTCAATGTTTTGGAGACAAAATATACCAAGCCAAAAATAAATCACTGGGTCCTGTTGGCACGTCTTTGCCCTAATTCTCTCAAATGTATAAGAATTTTTTTGAGCCAAAGTGTTTATTGTTAAGCACTTCACAGTAGTACACATCTACAAGGCATGTATGTTTGGCTATGAATGGGTAACTTTAGGTAATACAAGTACCACAATGTTTTTTAAGCATTTTTGATCAGTTCCCTGGCTAATCTTTCAACTTGATATACCTTTTTAGCCAAAAAATTAATCACATAATGTATGTTCTTTAAAGGCAATGCAGCCTGACTTAGTGGCACCAGTGCCAAGAACCTTGGAGCCATCTGTTCTCTTTTTGAATGTCATATGTAACATTCTTACTGAATTCCTTTTAGTTCATGCAGTTACTTTATAACATACAAACGAATTAATCAAAATACTACTGTTTCATTTTTGTACTTTTTTCAATGGTATAATTGTCTAGATTTTGGTTTGGATTATTTCCCATCTTTTGTCATTGCTATGGCAAACATCTACTCAGGATAATCCCCAAAGCCACCTCCTAGGGAAGGTGCATGGTAAATATTTGAAGGAAAGCCACGCAGCATTTAAAAATTCATATAGCATTAAGGTGTCAATAGATAAGAGTAGCTGCAGAGTCCCCAAAGATTATTTTCCAGTTGCCTGTGACCCTTATGGTACAGGTGATTTGCTGAGCTCAGTGGCAGTGTTGGTTATAATGCAACAGAGGGTGCAGAGTGGTGCGATACACTTGTTACTTTAGGTTTGGATGCAACTCCAGACCCAAAAATCTCTGTTGTTGTTTCACCGATGGATGGTTATCTTTCTAGACATGGGTAATTTTCCATCACTGACTCCATAATTTCTGATTCTTTCAAAATCAAAAATCCCTAACATTCTAACTCTTTAAATGTGCATTTGAGTTGAAAAGGGGTTATGTGTAAGTCTGGCTACTGTAAGACTGACTTCTCTACCACAAATAAAAGAGCAAATCATAGAGCGCAGGAAATCTAAAACTAATGCCCATTAACTAGTCAGTTATTATTTATTTCCCTAGTAATTGGAGAAACATGTATGCATCAAAACTATTCATTAGGATTTACATTAGTTAATTTATGCATTTATTTTTATCATTTAATTTTTAAAGCGTGGACATATTCGTCTGCATTGTAGCACACATCTCTGGCGATGACCTCAGGGTAGAGCCCTGCACAGGACTGCTTTTTTAATCCCGCTCCCACTGATTTTTTTGCCCAATCCCGCCCGCTCCCGCAATGTGGGTGGTCCACTCCCGCCACATTTGTGGTCAATCCCTCCCACCTCCTTACCTGAACTGCAGATTTCCCGCAAGGCTGCCCTCGAGTTGCTCCCTCACATCGTCTCTTCTCTTTCTCCGCCCAGGAACAAGGCAGAGTCACGGGAAGTGACGTCACGTGACCCCGTTTTGTTCCTGGGCGGAGCAAGAGAAGAGACACTGTAAGGGAGCAGTGCGAAGCCGGCTTTGCGGGACTGCGCAGGATTACTGGGACCCGCAGGTACAGTGCCTGACCGCACGCAACACCAGCAAGACCAACGGGACCCGCCTCCCGATGCAGTCCTCTACCTCAGGGGATCTACTTTTCATGGTAAGGCTACAAAATAATGCAACACAAATTTTGGTCTTGGCTAGGGTGTAATTATGTTTACATTCCACAGGTGAGAATCTTTTTTGAGATTAGCAAAAAAATATGCTAAAGATTATTCTTGTTTTAGCAATTTTAATTATGTTTCATAACATATGCTGAATAAGTTAGCATGTTGTACTGATTTTTTTAAGGAAAACAGACACAAAATACAGTTTGTTGTCAAATAATGCCACCTACAGAAAATACAGAATAAATAACTGATTATCAAATATTATGTGATTCAGCTTCTGGGATCTGGTTGAAAAAAAAGAAATCCACTTGGTAAACAAGCATAAACCAGGAGCTGTATTTTTATAATTGAAAGATAAGTATCTCTAAATCTTTAGTGTTACAATGTTATATTTCTCAAAATGCCAATGAGACATAAATTAGATTGCAGGACCAAGGTGAACCTGTAAATGCAGGTATATATGCAGTCACAAGGTACGGTAGCTTTACTTGGCATAGGGAAGTTTCTCCTAATCGGAACAAACTTGTCCAAAAAGTATCCATACGGAGTATGTAAATCAGCAACAGAGTCTCAAAACTGCTTGACATATATCCACGAGGTGCAAATGCATATATTAAATGTCATATCACATGTGCTACTACACATGTTATACATATACAGTAGCGTACCTAGCGGGGGAGGGGGTCCGCACCAGGTGCCGCTCATCGAGGGTGCCAACTTGCCCCTCCGGCTCCCTTGAGTGATTTTAAACCGTTTCAAGGATCTCCCTTACGATCCGCGCGGCAACTGCTGCTGTGCACCGGGGTTTGTTGTCAGATCCCGGTGCATAGCACTGAAGCCACGTCTACCGCCGTCCGTGACCTCTGAACCAGATGAAGACAGAAGAACTGAAGAAGAGGAGCGAAGAAGAGGAAAAGGAGCTGACTGCTCTAAGGAGAAAAGAGGAAAGGTAGGAAAGCATTCAGTTTCAGTGAGTGTGACAGTGAGAGTGGATTGGTAAGTGTGGATTGGTAAATGTGTGAGAGTGATGGGTGTTATGCTGTACCATTTCCAATGTCTTTCATTATATAATTATGAAGTATATAATAACTCCCATCACTCTATACTGTTCCATACAGTGGCAGAGCTGGGAGACAGAGGCCTTGCACCCCCACCGCAGGACTCCTGCGTGAGTGAACTTCAAAGGGGGAGAGGGCAGATCGTTAGGAGGGGATAGATAGGGAGAAGGGAGTGAGATGGGGGGATAGGGGGTAAATAGGGAGAAGGGAGTGAGAAGGGGTAGATAGGGCAGAAGGGAGGTCGATAGGGTAGAAAGGGAGTGAGAAGGTAGATAGGAGAAGGGAGTATAAGGGTAGATAGGCAGACAGGGGGGGCAGATACGGCAGAAGGAGGCTGAGAAGGAGTAGAATGGCAGGTAAGGGTAGATAGGGCAGAAGGGGGTAGATAGGGCAGAGGGGAGTGAGAAGGGGGTAGATAGGGCAGAAGAGAGTGAGAAGGGGGAAGACAGGGCAGAAGGGAGTGAGAAGGGGGAAGGTAGATAGTGAGAAAGAGGGTAGTAAGTATATTGGAATAAATAAACAGTGAGAATGAGTGAGAGGATAAATGAATATGTGGATGCACTGTGAGAATTAGGGAAATAATTAATGAGTTTGTGAGAATGCATTAATGAACAATGAGAATGAGTGAGAGAATGAATAAATGTGAGGAAAGTTTGTGTGAATGAGTGAGAGAATAAATGATTGTGTGAATTAATTATGTGAATGAAAGTGTGAATTAGTGAGTGACTATAAAAGTGTTTGTGTGTATGATAGATGTATACTTGATTTGTGGAAAGGCAAAGATGGCACGAGCAGGATGTTTGAGCCTTGGGGACCAAGATGACACAGGCAGGGTGGTTATGGGACAAAGATGGCAACGGCCGGGCTGTTTGGGGACAAAGTTGACTCATGGTAGGCTGTGTGGGGACAAAGATGGCAGGTCCTATGTGTGTAATCTGGGTGCTGGTCAGGTTCTATGTGGGCAGTGTGGACGCCAGGGCTGGCTTTGGGTTGTGCAAACTATCACCTATGCCTGTAGTTTTTCTACCTTTATTGCTGAGTTTTTATGTGATTTCCAGTTGAAGCAATCACACTCCTATCATGTGTGATTGCTGTTAACAATCATATATATATATATTAATATTGTTATTTAATTGTTGTCCTATTTTGGTGTGTTACTTTAAATAAAAATGTGAGATTTTTTATGGTGGGGGGTCATATTCGGTTTCGGCCAGGTAAATGCTGCATTTTCGAAGTCCAGAATTTTCGTTTCGGTGCATCCCTACTACTATGCCAGACAATGAAGTGGTAGGCCTATACCACATCAATGTTTGGCTTAGTATATAGTGATAGGAGTTACGCTGCACTATTGTCAATGTCTGGCTCCATGTATAGTGTATAGGGATTACTCTGTACCACCATCAGTGTCTGCCTCAGTATATAGTGATAGGTGTTATGCTGTACCACCATCAGTGTCTGCCTCAGTATATATTAGTGATTTAGGTGTTATGCTGTACCACTGTCATTGCCTGCCTCAGTATATAGTTATAGGTGTTATGCTGTACCACCGTCAATGTCTGCCTCAGTATATAATGATAACAGTAATGCTGTACCACCTTCAGTGTCTGCGCCAGTACATAATGATAGAAGCTATGCAGTTTTAAAGTGTGTGTCAGGGGGGGTGCCACATACAGGATCTGCCCCAGGTGCCAAAGACTCTAGGTACACCCCTGTATAAAAGTATTACATGCTAACCCTTCATCCACAATGTGCTAGGGGCAGTCTGCTTGTCTCAGAGTGTGACAAACATAGTATCTTGCATAATGTTAAACATGTTTTGATTCATGGAATGTTATGCCAAGGGGTTTACTTTAGCTTTTCTGCTAAAATTACAGCTGATATTGATATGTTCAGTGAGTTTAGACATGTAATCTATTGTACAGCTTAACTATGTAGTTATTGACACTGCAATAAAACCATATAAACACTGTCTCATCTACAGCTACCTGGATAGTTTTGTGGTAAACATTGAATGAGCCAGACTAGATTTACATTAGAGGTTGCAAATCACACCGAAATCTTACTGCAGTTGGTATGAACATTCCTTAAAACGTATTTCCAATTATTCTTGTATTGAGTGCCATCTAGTGGAAAACAATGAAATATATGTTCTTTCTGTTACGTGCCAAAAAATATTAATATAAAATCGAGATTATACAATAGTTGCACACATTTTTAAAATCAAACTTACACAAATCTTTAGTTGATATGCCAAATTAATTTTAAGTTAAACAATGTCTGGAAAGATTGATACATAGCAGACAAGAGAGTTAAAACAAATATAAAAATGCACTTGGTGAGCATTTGTATACCAAAGTTTTCAAACAGGACATACTGTTTCCTCTAAGATTGCAATAAAACATTCTTCATTTAATTTAGTTACAAGCACTAAAAAAGTGTTCATTTTTTTAATGGATTTTATTTAAAATATGATATTCCTTGTTTGATTTCCTCAGCAGGTGCACATTTTTTTCTCTTTTGTATACAGTAGTCAATTATTGAAAAAAAAATCATGTCTCATAAAAAATTTTAAAGAAATGTTAAGATTATATTAGCATAGTGAGGAATGGTGTGTTGCAGGTTATTGCTTGTGAATAGAGTGTGAGAGGCTACCATGCAGAAAAGAAGATATTGCCGTATTGAAATAAACTAAATGTATTTGGGAGTGTATATACTAAAATTCTGATCATTTACTAAGTAGACTATTTCAAATATTTTAAATGAGTTGTTTTCTTGTATTTAATAAATGTGACTACACATTCCTGGGATGTAGAAACTAAACAGCTAGATCCTGGTGAAGGAACATTTAACGTACCTCATGAAGTGTCCATTAACCTCAATGAGACTCATAAGTGATATATCCTATATTTTATAAGTATAAGTAAACTTGCTGCATATTTTATCTGCAACAAGTTTATGATTAGTGTGATTGTTTCAGGTGTAGGACTTTAACAGCTTCTGTTACTAAGAGAGGATCTTACTGTTATAGGAATCTGGAATATTTTCTCCTTCAGCATACCAAGACATTTTGGACAATGCTATTCTACCAACTTTGTGGGAACAGTTTGGCGAAGGCAAATTATTCCAGCATGACCTTGCCGAAGTGCACAAAGCTAGGTCCATACAGACATGGTTGGATGAGCTTGGTGTGGAAGAACTTGGCTGGCTGACAGAGAGCCCTGACCTTAACCACATCGAACACCTTTGGATGATCTGAAAACAAGGCCGCTGATTGCCTGAGAGTTCAGAAGCCTCTCCTGATAGGCTGAGTTTCTCCTTCATACCAACTCAGAGTAAGCTGCAGCCAGCACCAGGTATGTTTGACTGTGTGTGTGACTGTGTTTGTCAGTTTGTCACAGTGTTTGTGTGATTGTGTTTGTCTATGTGACTGTGTTTGTCACTGTGTTTGTCTGTGTGACTGTTTGTGTAATCTCTGGTAATAGAGGCGTTAATTCTCTGAATCTACTCATGCCTGGTATTAGAGGGGTTAACATTCTATATTATATGTGAGATATATATAAATTTATAAAATGTATTATTAGTGTATAGGATGGGTGCATCAGTTGTATAAATATAATATATATATATATACTTAATATATATATATATACATACACCTGTTTATGTAATCTCATCTGCTTGATAGTGTGTCCCTGAATGGCAGAAAAAAATGTGGTCATCCTATTTGGGGCCCCCTCTGCTCTTTTAATCATCCTGTCAGATTCCACCATATTTTATCATTTTTTTTTATATTAAGTTAGATGATATGATAAAAATAATGTTATCTAAAGAAAGCCCTGCTTGACATGAAAACCCCCCCAATATATAATGTGTGTGGGTGCACAAAATGAGAAAGAAGAAAATTAAACAGCAACACTGAAAAATGTTAAAAGAGCATTTGTCCCAAAGTATACTACGAGTGTCTTGTCATTAAGGGGTTAAAAAAGACTAAGATAAAACATCTAGATGAGGCAGAGAAAAGGCTATAGCATTGAACAAGAAAGGTATTTTGGTAATCAATTGAAGAGTTTAATCTGAGGATTCTTTGAGGTGTTCTTTCATCACTAATTGCAATTTAGACAATAATTTCAATATGAGTCAATACTATTAAGTGATCCTATTTTAGAACCAAATTTACCTTCTAAACCTAGGATAATTTTTGGAAAAGCCCCTAATGTTAAAAATGCTTTATACCCTTGTGTGTTACAAGAAACATATTCCCGACCAGATAGTTTGTTAACCCCTTAAGGACAATGGGTGGTCCCTAAACCCATTGAAAACCATGCATTTTGAGCCCGTACATGTACGGGCTTTGTCATTAAGGGGTTAAATACCAGACTCCAAGCTTTCCACAAATATGGAAGATGCAAAACCTTCTTTACTTTAACTTAATACTTCATAAATCAGGCAAACACAGTGTTCCAAAACTTTTACGGGCATTGAGAGATTGTATCGTATATAAAGAAGGGGCAATAGATATAAGATTGAGCCAAATGGAAAACAAATTGATTTTTGAATTAAGAACCTTAACCCCTAATGGACTCACTATTGATTTTGATATAGGGGAATTTTTAAGGTGTATGAGTATATACACTATAAGGACTAAAGTATTGGGACACCTGACCATAACAAAGATAGACATTAATACATAGTTGGTTCCCCCTTTCCAGCTATAACAGCTTCCACTCTTCTAGGAAGGCTTTCCACAAGATTTTAGAGTGTTTTCCTAGGAATTGTTGTCCATTCATCCAGTAATACATTTGTGTGTTCATTGCAAATGTGTTCGGGGTTGAGGTTAGAGCTCTGAACGGGCCAGTCAAGTTCTTCCACACCAAACTAGTCCAACCATGTCTTTATGGACCTCGCTTTGTTCACTGGGGCACAGTCATGCTGGAATACAAAAGGGCCTTCCCCACACTGTTCCCACAAAGTTTGAGGCATAGAAATTTACAAAATGTTTTTGAATGTCCCCTTGAATATGCCAAGACATTTTGAACAATGCTATGCTCCCAACTTTGTGAGGGCAGTTTGGGAAAGGCCTTTTTCTTTTTTGAGTTTTTTCTTTTGCAATAAAGCAGAGTTCATAAGTATAATGCTTGCCAATAAAGATAATAATTTGCAACATACCTGTGGGATACAGTCTCTAAGTAAGCGCCGTACTCCGCCCCCCAAACTTGAGATCTCGCTATCTTATAGACTTTTGTCTTAGCCAAAAGTTGGCATTGCCCCATGGGATGACCTTGACTATGTCACTCAAAGTTGTTTACCACAAAACCCACCTATAAGATCATGACACATAATATGTAAGTTTTAAAAAAACAAAGCACAAAGCTGAAATGTAGACAGTTGACCATCGTACGTTATGACTGCCTGATATCTACTAGTACACTTATGAAAGTGTGAATACACTAAATCTTAATAGATAATATATTGCATTAACCTTATCATAAGCCATTACGTTAATCATGAAGAAATTAAAAAGTCAATATTTTATCATAAGCCTAAAACAATACACCGCCCTTACACACGACTGCCCATAAAAAAATAGGCAGAGTCACTTAGATGCAAACGAAGGTGAAACATTTAATACGAACAAAAATAGACGAAGAATATAAAAAGAAGATAACAAAAATACAAAACAAGTCTTACAAATCCTTCGAGAGGAATTTAGTTCATGACATCTGTCCTACGCATTCCTGAGGATGGAGGGAGGGAGTGTTGGGACGTGAAGTGTCCGTGGATGGCAAGTACATCATCTCTCGACCTCTCTTCCCATGCCTCTCCATGTCTTACACAGGCCTAGCTTATATGTGCCTTGGATAGTGATGTCAGTCTATTGGTCTTCACCTAATTGGGTAAACATGCTCACTAAGATCTTTACGTCTAAACCCTATTTTAGGTGGTCACTGTAAGCCTACTGTTATGCCCTTTTACAGTTACAACTATCATGCATTAACAAGTTACTATCCTATCTATAGACTGCCTGTTCAGCAAATCCTTCATTCCATAATTAAGGTCAAGGAAACCTTGAAACCTACCATTGAAACATATTAATATATCTTAATTATCATTTATTTATGCCCAATAATTACATATCTTTGACTATTGCCTATACTAATAATTTCATATGGTCCTTTATCATATTCTTGAGGTTGGAAGAGATGTTAAATGTGTTAGAATGTTTTACAATAAACACACATATACACATACACTGCCCTTAAACATGACTGCCACACACACTGCCTTTACACATATATATACACCTATACTGTCCTTACACATGCCTGCCCACAGACACTGCCTTTACACACCTGTCCATAAACACACATATACACATACCCTGCCCTTACACATAACTGTTCATATACACTGCCTTTACACATACCTTCCAATAAACCCACATATACACACATACACTGCCCTTACACACCTCTGCCTGTAGACACACCTGCCCATAAAAACGCATATACACATACACATACACTCTGCTGACAGAGTGGATGGATTATTGGGAGGGGCTGGGGAAGACCCGACTGTCATGGTCCATATTGGTACCAATGACAAAGCCAGTGGAAAATGGAAGAATGATTTCAGGGAATTAGGAGATAAACTGAAGAAAAGGACCTCCAAGGTAGTATTTTCAGAAATATTACCTGTGCCACGCGCAACAGCAGAAAGGCAGCGGGAGATCAGGGAGGTAAATGCGTGGCTGTAGTCATGGTGTCATGGTGTCGTCATGGTGTAGGAAGGAGGGAAGGAGGGTTTTGGCTTTCTAGAGCACTGGGCTGATTTTGCGCTTGGGTACAATCTTTATAGCGGTGATGGATTGCACCTAAATGGAAGAGGGTCTGCTGTGCTAAGGAGGAGGACGGCTAGAAGGCTGGAGGGGTTTTTAAACTAGTGGTGGAGGACACACAGAGATCTTGAAAATGGAGATAGCACTGAAAGGGAGGGGCTTCAGATCAGAACAAGGGGGTGGAGATGGGGGGAGGGGCAGGATCAGAACAGAGGAGGTATGTATTAATAAAAATTCTCATAAAATTCAAGAGACTCAGGGTAATATTAAATGTATACTTGCTAATGCAAGGAGCCTAAATAACAAAATTGGGGAACTAGAGGCAATAGCATACACTAAGCAATATGATATAATAGGCATAACAGAAACATGGTGGGATGAGACCCATGACTGGGCAGTTAACTTAAAAGGTTACATGTTATATAAAAAAGCTTTATGGGTAGATATCAACTTGGGGCAAAAAAAGTAAATGAACTACTGGTTGGGATATGTTATAAACCACCTAATGTTAATAATGATGAGGAAGGGCAGCTGTTGGAGCAAATTGAGAAAGCTGCACATCTGGGTAACGCGTTAATTATTGGAGATTTTAATTACCCGGACATAAATTGGGATAGAGAGACTAGTAGTTCTGCAAGGGGATCCAGGTTTTTGAACCTGTTAAATGACACCTTCATGTCACAACTGGTACAAGCACCAACTAGAAAGGATACTTGTTTGGATCTGGTGATAACAAACAATGTTGATCTTGTGTCTAACATTCAAGTGGGGGAGCACTTGGGTAATAGTGATCACAATATGGTCTCTTTTGAAATAAACTCAAAAAAGAAATTGTCCATGGGGACTATGGGCTTTTACATGCTGTTTTAAGTGTAAGTATACTTCCACTTTTGTGTTCTCGGCACTTACAACAGTATTACACTATTGGATATCCTCTGTTCCTTTTTGTGTTCCCTGACATACACTCCATGCGAGGATCCTGAGGGCACCTCCGTTATATGTGTTGACCAACACAGTTAAACTGTGAGTGCAAAATCCGGGATATATTGGGCAGATTTTTTATTTATACACCTACACTATATATCTTTTTGTTTGCTTCTACTTTTTTATATCGAATGGAATACATGAGCGCCCCCTAATGGACCCTTGCTTTCAGGAATTGTACCAGAGGATTGGAGGAAGGCAGATGTGGTTCCTATTTTCAAAAAGGGCTCAAACTCTGTGCCCGGAAATTATAGACCTGTGAGCTTAACCTCTGTGGTTGGGAAATTATTTGAAGGGCTGTTTAATAATATGAAGAATTCATTGGGAAGAACAGTATTATTAGCAAAAATCAGCATGGTTTTATGAAACATAGGTCCTGTCTAACTAATTTAATTGCATTCTACAAAGAAATAAGTAGAAGTCTAGATCAAGGTGTTGCAGTGGATGTAATCTACTTGGATTTTTCCAAGGCGTTTGACACGGTTCCACACAATAGGTTAGTATTCAAACTGAAAGAAATTGGTCTAGATGCAAATTCTTGTTCTTGGGTAGAACATTGGCTTAGAGGTAGAGAACAGAGAGCTGTTATAAATGGTAAATTTTCAAGCTGGTCAAAAGTGGTAAGTGGTGTCCCTCAGGGTTCTGTTCTGGGACCAATTTTATTCAACATATTTATAAATGACCTGGCAATAGGCGTTGAAAGTCATGTTTCCGTGTTTGCGGATGACACTAAACTAGGTAAAGTAATACAGGACGAGCGGATATTACAGTGCTGCAGAGGGATCTAGATAGACTGGGGGACTGGGCACACAAATGGCAGATGAAATTCAATGTAGATAAATGTAAAGTTATGCACTTCGGGGTATGGAACGCACAAGCAACCTACACCCTAAATGGTAGTGAATTAGGGGTAACGACAAATGAGAAGGATTTGGGAATTGTTATAGACAACAAACTAGGCAACAATGTGCAATGTCAGTCTGCGGTTGCTAAGGCCAGTAAGGTATTGTCGTGTATAAAAAGGGGCATCAAGTCGCGGGATAAAAATATAATTTTGCCTCTGTATAAATCAATGGTAAGGTCGCACCTTAAATATGCTGTGCAATTTTGGGCACCTATTCTAAAGAAGGATAGAACTAGAAAGGGTGCAGAGGCAGGCTACAAAATTAATAAAAGGAATGGAGCACTATAGTTATGAAGAAAGGTTAACAAATTTAAATCTGTTTAGTTTAGAAAAACGTCGCCTCAGAGGGGATATGATAACATTATATAAATATATTCGGGGCCAATACAAACCATTGTGTGGAAATCTGTTCATAAACAGGACTATGCATAGGACACGTGGTCATGCGTTTAGACTGGAAGAAAGGAGATTTAGACTAAAGCAGAGGAAAGGGTTTTTTACAGTAAGGACAATAAGGATGTGGAATTCTCTGCCTGCAGAGGTAGTTTTATCAGAGTCTGTACAGACGTTTAAACTGCAACTGGATGGATACCTGGAAAAACATAATATTCGGGGATATAATCTTTAATTATGGGGAAACAGCTTATTGATCCAAGGAGAAATCTGACTGCCATTTTGGGGTCAAGAAAGGATTTTTTCCCTGGTTAGTGCAAAATTGGAAAGAGCCAAACTGGGGGTTTTTTGCCTTCTTTTGGATCAACAGCAACAAATTAACAGATATAGGAAAGGCTGAACTTGATGGACGCATGTCTTTTATCAGCCTATATAACTATGTAACTATGTAACTTCCACCAAAATGGCGGCGCTGTGTTGACGTCCACCCCTATCCTCCAGTAGGAGCAGAGGACATCACCGAAAGTGCCAACTGAGCACAATATGGCGGCGTTTGTGGTGATGCCACCATTTTACCCTCAGTTGAACTAAGGTCAAGATGATGCCACTTGCGGTGATGCCATCTCCCTGATTCTTCAATCGGAGGAGAGGACGTCACTTCAGGCGCCATCATATTGCCCTCAGTTCATGTGAGATCTTTGACAGAATGCATCAGGCTTTCTTTTGTTTATAGGAATATACTCAGGTGAGATTTTATTTTTTTCAATCCATAAGAAGATATAAACAGTTTTTGGCAGAAATTATGAGCAGCAAGCTCACATGAATAAGACTATTAGTCCAACTTGTGAATCCGCTATGGCAAAACTCGCATTTCCAGGTGCAGAACATTTGACTTGTATACGCTTGGCTGCATAACAGTTGAACAAGTAGCAGATGCATTAATCCTGGTGTTGTTTGCAAATTGCAAATGTGAGTTAGAACCCTCCTTACCCTTTGTTTCTGTAGGTGAAATTGTTATGTTATGCACTACTTTTTATGTCCTGTTTACCCATTGTACAGCACTGCAGAATAGGAGCGTGCCTTATCAATCAATAAATAGTAGTCTACTATTCAAGTCAATAGAGCATGTAATACATTGTTCATCCACTTGGGGTCACTGGTGCACAGCAGCCATTTTAGGATCCAGTGCCATCAGACGTGGGAGAAAACCCAAACCACGGGGGTACTCTCCAGAAGTGACCAGAATAGTAAATAAAACAAAAAGTTAGCACAAAGAGGCAAAGCAAGTTGTAAGAGATTCCAAAGCACATACAGAAGAGAGAATAGCCCAGTCAGTAGAAAAGGGAAATAAAATATATTTTAGATATATAATTGAGAAAAGGAAAGTAAAACTAGGATCAGTTCGATTAAAAGCAAGAAGTGAGGTATATAGAAGAGGATAGCTGACTGCCTCAGTGAATATTTTTGTTCAGATTTTACAGATGAAAATAAAGGAAAGGGACCTTAGTTAGGATTAGGGTCATTTGATAGATATAAGTTTATTGAGGAAGAGGTTCTACTGCAGCTATCTAAAGACAAATAAGTTGATGGGGACTGATGGGATACATCTGAAGTCATTAAAAGAGCTTAGTGTTATACTAGCAAAACTGTTTTCATTTAACCATTCATTGTTAATAAGAGTAGTCCCAGACAGGGCCAGGCTGGCCCACCGGAATACCAGGAAATTTCCTGGTGCAGCCGGCAAACTAACATTGAAAACAGCCGCTGAGCAGCTGCAAACGGGATTGGAAGCCACCTCCGGCGCCAGGGGCGGGCTGGGCAGGGGGACAATTGCCCCCCAGGCCTCCCGAAATCTAATCTAAATGGCCGCTGGGTACTGATGAGGCTGGCCGGCGCTACTTTAATTCTTTTTTTTTCTTTAAATGTAATATGGCATGCCGTGTGCGATGGCCGCCTAGTGATGGGAGCAGCGTGAGGGGTAAAAGCTCCGCCCCCTCGCACTCGACTGCTAGGCGGCCATTACATTGCTGGAAATCTAATCTAAACAGCGGTGCGTGCTGATGCCGCCGGCCGGAGCTACTTTAATACTTTTTTTATTTATTTTTTTTACTTTATATGGCAAGCCGATCCGGCATATTAAATAAAAAAAAAAGTATTAAAGTCGCTCTGGCTGGTGGCATCAGCACGCATAGGCCGTTTAGATTATATTTCCAGCATAGTGATGAAAGCAGCATGAGGCCGCCTGAAATCTAATCTAAATGGCCGCTGGGTGCTGATGCCGCTTTAATACTTTTTTAAAAATTGAATATGGCAACCCGGATTGGCTATTAAATGAAAAAAAAGGATTAAAGCAGCGCCGGCCGGCGGCATCAGCACCCAGTGGCCGTATGCGATGGCCACCAAGTGATGGGAGCAGCGTGAGGGGTTAAAGCTGAGTGCGAGGGGGCGGAGCTTTCACCCCTTACGCTGCTCCCATCACTTGGCGGCGATCAGACTGCTGGAAAACTAATCTAAACGGCCGATGCATGCTGATGCATGCTGATGCCGCTGGCTGGAGCTACTTTAATACTTTTTTTTTTCATTTAATAGCCGATCCGGCTTGCCATATTAAATTTTGTTTTAAAAAAGTATTAAAGTAGCTCCGGCGGCAGCCCATCAGCACCCAGCGGCCGTTTAGATCAGTTTTCCAGCAATCTGATGTCCGCATAGTGATGGGAGCAGCGTGAGGGGTGAAAGCTCCGCCCCCTCGTGTCACTGACATCCTGTATACATGGAAAACAATCTGTTGCTACCAGGGGATGGAGGTCTAGACGAAACCCCCCAAAAGTAGAAGGTTAGTAAACCAATTTATATTTGTACAAACTATATAATATTTTTTTTGTATTCGTTAAAAACAAAAAAATAGGTGTGTGTATGTAAGTGTGTCCCCAGTGTCGCACTTCCTGTCCCAATCAGCCCCCCATTCATTCCTGTCCCATTCAGACGCCTTCCAGTGTGCACGCTGTCCCCAATCAATCAGCCCGCTCCCAAGTGCCACCTTGTCCGCCAATCAGCCCTCCCAGTGTCACCTCTGTCCCCCGTCAGGGGATCCTTGTAGGTTACTCATAATAGCCTTTACAATTTTCCTGCTGCTGAGTACTATACTTCCCATAATCCTCAGCCAGTATCATGGGGGGCATTTAACTGGCTGAGCATCAGGGGGACATTAGGTTTTGCTTTTTTTTACCATCCTTTGTTGCTGTTAAATTTACTTATGTTGAACCACATTTGAATCATATTTGTATTCTTATAATGAATACGCGTTCAGGAAAAGATGGGCATGTATGGTGGGCTGATTCGTGGCACAACGGGCCACTTCACTTGACTTGCCCCCCAGGCCTTAGGCTGCCAGCCCTCCCCTGGTCATCACTGACTTCCTGTTAGCATAGAAAACGTCAGTCTGCAGCTACCAGAGGACGGAGGCCAAGATGAAAAAGCCCCAAAGTGGAAGAAGTAGAAGGTCAGTAAACTAATTTATTTTTTGAACAAACTGTATAAAAAATGTTATGTAAAAGCCTTATCCCCCCCCCTATGTGCAACTCTGCCTCCCTCATATACATTATACCCTCCTATATGCTACTCTGCCTCCAGAAATGCCTTATAGCCCCTATGTGTCACTCTGTCCCATGCTCTTCATTGGTTGATGCCAGAGGAGATTAGTGCCAGCGATCAATAGAGTCGCTCTTTAACTCCTGGCACGATCCTACAGATTCCTGTTACCGTTAACCCCTGCGACGCTACATAGACAAGGTAGGCTAGAGGCAGTGGGAAAGGTCCAGGGAGATTAGCTTGGAGCTTTTTCGTCTTTGTGTACCTTTACCTGCCGCCATATTAGTTTATTCGGTATTCGGTTTGAACAACCGTTTCGTTTTTATGTTCTCCTGAATACTGATGCACAAGTCGCCTGGAGACTGGATCTCCAGAAGGATATAGATACTTTAGAGAAAGTTCAGAGAAGGGCTACTAAAATAGTTCATGGATTACTGGATAAAACTTACCAGGAAAGGTTAAAGGATCTTAACATATATATATAGCCTGGAAGAAAGACGTGACAGTGGGGATATGATAGAAACATTTAAATACTTAAAGAGAATCGACCCGCAAAACTACCACAACAAGAGGGAAAAGGTTTCAAATTAATATCAGGAAATCACTTTACTGAGAGGGTAGTGGATGCATGTTGCATGGATAGCCTTTCAACAGAAGTGGTAGAGGTTAATACACTGAAGACATGTATACATGCAAAAGATAGACATAAGGCTATCCTAAATATAAGGCCAGAGACTAACTGGCTGGTTCTAAAATGGCAACACATTGTATGTTATCTGTGTTTACAATGATATATGTCTACATTTGAACTATAGAATTTACCTGTTCGACATAACAACTTCCGAGATTAAAGCGAAGAAGAATATCAAGTATCAAAGTCATTTGTAATTAAACCAGATTACTGAAATAGTAGGAACCCTATCAAGTAACAGTGACACACTCATTAACATCACACAAGATATACTATATGGCTTTGAACTTAGCTTGACTTCTCTTAGGTTTTTACTTTTGTTTTATATTTCTTCTTCGTCTTACTGCAATTTTTTCCATGACAAACTTATCCAATGCATTTTATTTAAAAAAACCAAATCTTTCCACCAGAAGATCTGCATGATTGTTTTGCATGTAACTATGGCTTTAATTTCGTTCTTTTCAACAAACAAAATTGATGAGGTTCTTAATGCAGTTTTCTTCTATGGTGGAGCACCAGCGTGACATAACCTTCTGGTGCTCCAACATAGAAGCCCCGGCGGAAGTGCCGGCAGCAGAGGTTGTCTACGCGTATCCCACGGATGTCCACAGGCTGGCCACGCTATACACCAGGGAGTCTGGGGGTGCATTGGTAAGTCAGGGGGCAGTGGCACTTCTGGGAAGCAGAGTGGCATATCAGGGGGGCAGAGTGGCACTTCTAGGGGGCATAAGCATATCTAGGGGGGCAGGTGGGCATTTCTAATGGCCATAAAGCATATCTGGGGGGATAGTGGGCATTTTTAAGGGGTACTTGGGCATTTCTAGCAGGCATAAAGCATATCTGGGGGGGTCAGAGTGGCATATCTGGGGTTATAAAGCATATCAGGGGCAGAGGGGCATATCTATGCTGGGGGCAGAGTGGCATTATATCAAGGGTTCATAAAGCATATCTGGGGGGCAGAGTGGCATATCAAGGGTTATAAAGCATTTCAGGGGTGCAGAGTGGCATATCAGGGGGCAGTAAGTAAGGTGCATTATGAATTAAGGAGGAGACCTGCAAATGGCTATTGGGTTTCTGTTTGTATATAACATATGCTTACTGTATAATAGATACCAAAAATGTTAAAATACATGTATTCCTATCCATTGGATAAAATACTGTTTTACCATTACAATAATGTGTATTTTTTCTTTAAAAATATTTTTTTCTTTAAAATAGCACCAAACTAAGTGCTGTGCTGTAACAAAATCTGAGAGAGACTGAAGATGGAACACATCTACCATAAGCCTTGCAAATTCCAGTGTCAATAAATACATTACTTTTCAGAAATTAAGCAGAAATCACAACCTGAAATTGGGATCGTCATGACTTTACACATCAAGGTGCTCCTTCTTCTAAGTGGCTTTTGTTAATCATCTATAAATAGTATGCTAAATTACACTCAGATTTGTGATTACACTTAGTTTATCATTGTTTGATATATATAAGTGACTATATAAGCCTGGGTCACTCGTATTACATATCAAATGTGATACACTGATGGAAACGTAAGTAACATGCAATTTATCGTCAAAACTGAAGTGCAGCAGTACTGATTTATTGAACAAGACTAGAAAATTACTGATTAAATAATTCCTAGAAATGGGTCGTTTCAACCAATCAGAGTTAAAGGACAGTCACAGATAACGGAAAACGCGTTTATCAAAATCAAAAGAGTGGCTGTAGATTTATCTTGAAATCCTCACTTCTTACAAGTGACTAATCATCTAAAGGAGATAAAATACGGACCCTTACCATGTTCTGACGCTGCGATAGTTGATGCTGAGTTGGTAAATCAAGATTCCCCCATATATGCTGATTTTGTGTGTCATTTACAAAATATAAAAGAGCTTTGGATAGAAGATCTAATTCACATTGAAGCAAATCTGTCACTTTTGCAAATCTTACATTTTGCAGCTGAGTACATTAAATTAATAATAACCTTCTGGTGGTAGCTGACTGATGGTGGATGTCTTCATAAGCGTAGGAGGAGGGATAACATTAAGACAGGAAATTGATTCATACAACGTTTCTACCGCGTTTTAACACAGATTACAGTTACAGCTTCCATGAAGTTTCAGTAAATTAATATGTACTAGATGTAACGATTGGATGAGGAGGGCCCTGGATGGCGGAGTGAGCCAGGCAAACAGGAACCAGGAGTAGCCAGGAGAGCTGGAACCGAGAATCAGGTCTGGTAACCAGTAAAGCAGGAAGCCAAATCAAATCCAGAAGAGTAGTCAAACAAGCCGAGTCAATACAAACAATCACAGAACAGGAGCCAAATCAGAAAACAGGAGCAAAGTCAGCAAGCCGGGTCAAACGAAGAAATAGTCACAGCAACTCGCACAGGAAAACCACAGAATACACCAACCAAGGGTGACCCAGAAGAGGAAGTCCAGGTTTAAATAGGGACAGGTGGAGGTGTGTCCTGCATTAAGGAGGTCATCCGAGGTTATAAGAACACGTTACATATGTAACGTGTAATATTATGTTTTACCTGTGCTACCTGTTTGTCGCGTGGTCGGTGATGACGCCGACGGGGTAGCGGTGGTACTCGCAGCCCGGGAAGCCGCCCGAGGAGGAAGTGTTGTGGGACCGGCCACGGCGCGGGACCGGAGAGGCAGGTAAGTCCTTACACTAGAAGCTATGAAGAAGGAATTCCTCTTTTATATCACGTGTTGTTTCTTGACCCTTCTCGTTGTTTTGCAGCACTTCATCTTTATCTCCCCTCCTATCTGCGAGCTCATCTTCCTTCTTCTGACTTCTTTCTTTGTTTGTTTCTCAGTGGTATCAGCTGTGTTAACCAGGCCTTTCAGAGCACTGCTTTAGAGTCTTTGTCCCCCTTTTCTTCAGTCTTCGTCCGCTTCTCTCCAGCAGCAGCTCTCTTAACTCGGCCTCTTGGAAAGCTTTTGCAAAAGGGTGGAGCCGCATCGAACACACTCCTCCCCTTTGGAGAAGTGGGGGAGAGGCTGCCCCTGTGGCTCTGTTGTTTGCATCAGAATAATGGAAACAGATTTGTGCAGACAAAGAGGTGCAAAAACGATTCTCTTTCTCTGCAGATCTGTCTGTATTATTCTGGCTTCTTGGAGTAATTCTGCAAAAGGGTAGAACCAGAGTGCACACCACTGGGACAGCCTCTTCCCCGTTTCTCCAATCAAGTGAGCGGGTGTGCACGGAGGCTCCACCCTTTTAAAAAAGCTTTACGGGAGGCCTGGTTAACAGAGCTGGTACCGGAGAAAAGGAGATGAAGAAAGAAGAACAAGAAGAGGCAAGAGAAGGAGCTCTTGAAAAGAAGACAATGACCCAAAAGCAGTCAGCAGAGAAGGTAGGGAGAGATTAAGAGAGAGAGCGTGAAGGAGAGTGAATGAAAATGTGAAAGAGAGCGAGTGTGAGAGAGTGTAGGAAAGCGTGAGTGACAACAAATTTTGTTTCTGAATGGAAAAAGCCCTCCGAATGTCGTCCGACCCAAAACTGCAGGTAACAAAATGTTTTGTGCAAGAACGAAAGGACCAAAAATAAAATTAAAAATTTGTTCTAATTGTTTTAGGTCCCTTTGAACAAATATAATAAATTGTATTCCTTCCAAAGTATGTTACAAAAAAATGTAAGTTATCATATATATTTGTCACCATGGGCATTGTCTGTCATGGTGCTTAAAGTAAGGTCCAATCAGAATGTACAGAGGGAAGTGAGAGAAACGGAGGGGAGGGAGAGTGACAGAGAAGGAGTGAATAAGGGGAAGAAAATAGGAGACATTCTTAGGTTATTTTTTCTGTATTATTTCCATGATAATTGAAAAAAAAGAAAAAACTCAAAAAACATAATGAAGAAATATAAAAGGTTTCAGTCTCTATGCAGTAGCATAACTGGATCAAGAACCAACCCATGCAGTGTTTACAGATGTAAATACTGATTAAAAAATAGTGAAATGGACAAGGAAAGTAGAGTAATTTTGTATGATGTATTGCTTTATCAAACTCAATAGCTCATGCTGCTCCAAGCTATCTGGGTTATTTCAGTTAATCAGTTAATCTTCCATTCATTGCTTCAGTTCATGTTACACTTTGGCATTCTCAATAGGAACTGACCGCTATCTCTCTTCTAGAAAATCAACCTTAGGGTGCTGCAACATTATGAGATGTTTGAGTATGTGATTTTTTTAAACACATTGTTCACGGCTCTAGTAAGGCAATTTATATTTTATTACTGATAAAGGAACTCCCCCCCCTTCTTGTGCCTTGATAGAAAAGGATATGGCCATCAACAATGTTATTGATGATGATGTTGACCTGGATTTAGATTATAAACCAGATTTGGAGTCAAGTGACGCATGTTCCAATAATACTTTTACTGTTAGATGTGATGCTCCTTCTATCTTGCAGAAGCAGCCACAGCAGTGTAGCTATGTCATGGGTTCCCCTGCACTGGCAGCACTACCACCTCCACTATGGCAACCATCGCAAAATGGTGTAATTTTTGGAGAAAAATAGCATACTGCTGTATGCGTGTGTACATTGGTGTATTTCTACTGGTGGTGATGGTTCTGCGGAGAGAAGTTGAGTCTGTATCTCTTCCAGTCCAGAAGATATCAGGACCTCCCTCTTTGGGAACATCCCTCTCCCGAATGTTGTTCGATATTTCATCCGAACCTGTCAGGCATCCAACCTACCTCAGCGGCCATGCAGGGTCCCACCACGAACTGCCTCCATGTCCGGACACCCAAGACGCCGTACGAGAACCACGCGGTTGCGGCGTGGGCCGCATCCCCGGCCTCGATTGAAAGGCACCTCGCGGAAGATGGCCGCGAACACGTTGTTCATGGCGGGGGGCGTGTCCAACTTCCCAGTCCCATTGAAGCTAGTGCAGGAGGTAAGCAGAGGGCGGGGAATAGGGAAGATTGACAGCTCCACACTAAGGGTGGATAATTAGAGGGGAGGAGTCAGGATCTGGCAGGGCTATATAAACCCCCAGCACTGTTCAGTCAGTGCTGGCTTGTTAACTAAGCGGTGCTCCATTCCTGTATGCTGATTACCTGAATCTTACCCTTCCTTACCCTTACCTTGTTCGTGGATTTCCTGGCTAATTTGACCTCGGCTTGTTTACTGGACTACGTAAGTTTCCTGGCTATTTTTGACCTCGGCTTGTTTATTGGACTCTGTGCTTATCTACTACCCTTGAACTCGGCTACGTTTAAAAGGACTCTCATGTATTTCTGTACTCCCTGACCACGGTCTGTGTTAAGACTTTGCTTCCGGTTTATGCCTGTCCTTTGTGAAATAAATACCTGTTTGCACCACTTTGGGATCACCTGTGTTTAGCGTCTCACTGCGCTGTGCTCCGTTCCCCTACCTCCTGACAGAACAAGCCAGCCATTATGGAGCCTGCAGGAGTTGCTAACGCCATACAAGCGCTAACCCAACAACTAGCAGCATTGGCACACACAGTTCAAGGGATACAAGAACAACAACAAACGTTACAAGTTCAAGTACAGGCGTTGCAAGTTGTCCCTCCAGCTGATCCACCCGCTCCTATACTCGCTCCTGTCCTACCAATTGATGGAGCAATGGCCGCACCTGAGCCCCAAGTAGCCCTTCCTGAACGTTTCACTGGAGACTGCAGCAAATACAAGTCTTTCATCTCCTCCTGTGAATTATTGTTTGTCCTTAAGCCTAGGACGTATGCCACGGACTTTGTTAAAGTGAGAACGGCTATCTCTCTTCTCTCGGGCGCTCCAATGTCCTGGGCACACCATCTATTACAAGTGGAACATCCCTCTCTCAATACATGGACTGATTTTCGTCAAGCTATGGATGTTCTCTACGAAGACCCTCACCGGACTTCAACCGCTGAATCCTCTATCCGGGCCCTAAAACAAGGTTGTAGACCCGTGGAGGAATTCATATCAGAATTCAGAGGAGTGGCTGTCGAAACCCAATGGAATGAGCCGGCGCTGATTCATCAATTTCGCTTGGGTCTCTCCGAAAACCTGAAGGATGAACTAGCACGTGTTGGAATGCCTGGCACTCTGGACGACTTAATCCAACTGGTCACACAGATGGACAGACGATTCAGAGAACGCAGACAAGAACGTGCTTCTACGTCCGGCCCTCCTCCCCGGCTACATCACACAGGCCCTACCTCTACTACTTCCAACTCGATTCCCGCAGAAGAACCCATGCAAATTGGGATGGCACGTGGTCCTTTAACAGCTGCAGAAAAAGACAGAAGAAGACTCGCAAACTTATGTCTCTACTGCGGTGGTCCGGGTCACGCCGTTCCTAACTGCCCTGCTCTGGCCACAAGAGGTAACAATATTCTCCCACCTCCTACTGTTTTATTAACTGGTTTGTCGTCTCATCTCTCTATT
>VKOC01018656.1:0-10505 GCA_009364415.1 Spea multiplicata | reverse complement strand
CTAATGTACATTTATATATATTATACTTTATTATATACATTTTCTTAGCATAACCTCCAAAGGCCATGCTGCGCGTAAAAGCACAAGAGCTGACAATCTGCTGGAGACGTTCCCCGGCTGTCTTCCAGCCCTCTGAAACCTCAGTCATGGAATGAAATTTGTTGCCGATTCATGATGTGACCCAAAGACCGGCGCGATAATCTGCAGCCCGAGACGCTGAAAAAGCTTTTTCCAAGTCTGGATTTTATGACATTTGGTTAAAGCGATGCGGTATCCGCAGGAATACGCTGTGCTGTATGCCTACTAAACGGCCACCTCGTGATAACCGCTCTACAGAGAAACTGCATCTCTGCTGCTGCAATATTTGTATCCCTTTAGTCACCAAAGCATGGCACAGCTTCCTACCCGAGCTGTCACTATTTACCAAAGGAAGGGGGCATTTCTATAAAATTAATGGGGGGGGGTATGCCTTTGATGGGTATTCTTTTCCCTGCTGGTCCCTGGCGATACTAGTAGATGGACCGGACTCTAAACTAAGCCCTCAAACCTCTAGAACAACTCCAGATAACAAAATACTCCCAAACAAGGAAATTAGATGTACAAATACTAGAAAGAGGGGAGGGAAGAAGCGTCACCAGCGACCAGCAGGGAAAAGAAGCTCTCGGAAGGACCCAACCTGCAGCCCCCGGTAGATAAATATACAAACCATCGAAGGGTCCAGAACCAGAAACATCATCCATGGACACAGAAACAAGCGCACGACGCCGAGTCAGAAGTAATTACCCCGGGCAGCAGATTTACCAGAAATGAGGCAGAATCTGCACAAGTTAATTGACCCAGATGGCGGAAACTTCCCCACGGCTGAACATGCCAGGCGGATACACCAGAAAAACCCAGAGACAGCCGCAGAGACTTCAGGAAGCACCGGGCTCACTCTACAGACACCTTTTCAAATCCAGGGAATGCAGCGCAATCTCTCCCGTTGTCCGAGGAGAAGAAGAATGTCGGTCAACCAACGTCCGGATTCTTGAGGAAAGCTGAAAAGACTTTGGGTTAAAATTCAGGACGTAACGAAAGCTTTATCCACGAATAAGCGCATAAAGGGTTCCTAATGGACAGTCTGTGGCTCACTGATGTATCTGGCGGAGGTGATGGATTCCAGAAATGCCGACTTCAGGGACAGAAGATGGAGACAGTGATTTAAGAGGAACAAGAGACTGTAAAGCACCAGATTAATGTCTCAACGAACCATCTTGGAAATAGGACGAGGTCTAATCCAGACTAGAGCTTTAGAAAATACATCTGACTGCGGATAGGGAGACCACTTCATATCCCCCCAAAAAAGTGGTGATGGCTGAAATACGGACCTTAATGGTTGAAGGTTGTAATCTGGAATCTAAACCTTCCTGAAGACAGTCAAAAATCAAATTAGGAAGACATGGAGTAGTGGACAAACCTTTGCAGCTCCACCAAGAATGAAACCTCTTCCAGACTTTAACCTCAGAGGTAACCCAAAAAAAGTTTCCGCTCAACATTCAAACTGTCAGGTGGGAGATTTCTGGCTTTGGATGTAAAATTGGGCCCTGTTGAAGAAGGCTTCTTAGAACCGGAAGATGCAGAGATCTGGAACTGAGGGAGATCAAGATCGCATACAGATCCTGTTTGGCCAGTGGTTATGAGGATAACTGAAGCTGATCTTGTTTGATACCCTGGGGAGCTAGAAATCCCAGGTCTGGGAAAAGACATCCACCGCCAGAGGCTGATCTCCAAGATTGAGGGAGAATAAAGTTTCGACTAGAGCATTGGGTCAGGAGGCCATTAAGTCGCCTCGAAGTCTCCATTTCTGGACTATGAATCTGAAAATCTCTGGATTCGGAGACCATTCTCCTGCAGAGACTGGCTCTGGGCTCATGAAATCCACTCATGAGTCCTGGAACCAGGCTCACCCGAGAGTCCTAAATATAACAGGGAGTCCTCCCCACCTAGAATGGTTCTACAGTTCTAGAGCGGTTTCTAGGGTACAAAGGAGCCCATCTACTAGAGTCACCAGAGACTGCAGGGAATACCCGTTTGTGTGTAATATAAAAGAGCAAAACCCGGTTCTGTATAAGGAGCGATTCTGGCGCAGTATGTAGAAGAGGAGCAATTGGTAGGAACAGTGTATTGGTTGCTATGGGGATTACTGCACTTGCTGTTTAATACTCTATGTAACCAGTGAAGCGTAGGGACTTGGGGCGATTTATCGATTATTATTGAAGTTTGGATTCCAGACTATAGTAACTCACAATAAAGTTTGGAGCTGCAGAAAATACATTAGAAATGAGTTACAAATTATATGCAATTCCAAACTGACTTGCGGTTATTGAATTGGCTCCAGTAGATGAACATAATAAATATTAAAGAATATATGAACCGGATACAATATGAAGAGAAAATACTCCGGACAATAACAAAAAGGAACATCACAGGCCTCTTTTCTACCTTATTGAGAACAAATTAATATTGCTTGTTAGGTACATAAAACAAGGAAAAAATAAAGCTTCCATACACAGAATTGTTACAGCAACAAAAACACACATTTATAATTAGATATCAAAAAAATATGTAATAAATATGTAGAAATATTCATTACTATTACATCAAGAAGTAAAACCAAATACATGCATCTCCATGGGCCCACACACACACGCATCCATATACACGCATCGTATATACACACACACACACGCATCCATATACAAAACACACACACACATCATATACGCGACAAAGGATTCCGGAGTATCTTTCCGGAATTGAGATTCTTGAGATTCTCACCCGGCCGGTTAATCCACGGAATACATAGTCTTATAATAAAAGCATTTAGTTTGGGGGAAAAGCCCCTCTAATTCCCTGCCGGCCCCCCTTGCCGGTCTTATAAACCCCGTGTTTGGGACTCTATGGAGGGCAGTTTATGGCGTTTGTAGCAAGGTCTTGGGACACGACGGCCCTTAATATACAGTAACTGGTTAACCCCTTACACACCGCGTAATGTATTTACCCCACGAGGGCTGCAGTCACAACGACCAGTCCCATGCTTGATGCACAGATATGATTTATACAGGTTTAGGAGCTTCCTGCGGGGTAACGTCCTCATTTTATTCGGTTCATGGGGGTGTATTTGCGCACAGGAGCTTACACTTCAATCCTCCGATGCCTGCCCTTCAGAATACAGAATGAAATCAAGGGTTAACAGACGCCAGGTTTAGTGAATACACCCCACCAGTAAGGTTTTGGACATTTCTTTACGTTCCGATGTATTATGAAGCGCTCGCCCCTGTGAGCGGGCCCTGCACAATGTATAGTAAAATCAGCAACGCTCAAGCAATCTGTCCGCAGAAGCCGTGGGTTGTTTGACACAGCAGAGGTTTACAGGAAAGCCGAGCCCCCAATCCCATCACTCCCAGCATTATGAAGGGCCGGCCCCGGTGAGCTCTTACTGCCGGCACCGGCCCCGTACGATGCATAGCGGAGTCAGGGAGGTGAAAGGCTCTCCTTTCCCAGAACCTCCGGTGTCGACGAACAATCCACAGATACCAGGAAGATTTCCTGCGCATTCACACCGATTAAACTATGCATTATGCAGGGCCTGCGGGGCTCTTTGCAGGAGAAGCTCGCTGGATTCGGATTTGCCTTCTGTTTATGGTTCGGAGGAGACGTTATTTTGTGGCTGGTTATGGAGGTTTTGGGGGAGAAGAGTAGATTTTAGTAAATGAAGCAATAGGAGGAAAGGATTTGGAGATTGTGGGATTTCTGTATAAAGAGCGATTCTGGCTCTGAATGTAGAAGTGGAGCAATTGGCAGGAACGGTGTATTGGTTGCTATGGTAATTGCTCCACTTGTACCACCAGAAGCGCTATTTATCCATAACGCTCTGGAAACTGAGCAGAGGAAGCATCTTGGACAGATTTCTACCCCCGGGGTCTTTAACCAATGGCAGCTGTCATTGGGGGGGCATTTCTATTGGGGGGTGAGAAGTAAATAATGTAAAAGCAGCAGATTTCCATGCAGGGAAGGAACGGGCGTTCTGTAGAAGGAGCGATTCTGGTGCAGAATGTACGAGTGGAGTAATTGGCAGGAACGGTGTATTGGTTGCTATGGTGATTACTCTACTTCCACCACCAGAATTATCACTTATACAGAACGCCCGACGGCCCGAAGCTGCCGTTTCTGGTTTTAAATAACATTTTGTAAATATAAGCAGAACGGTTTGGATATTCGAAGCGTCCGTGGGAGGCGAGAATGTGAAGAAACAACATCATTATTCTCTAGAATGTGAAGTGAACGTCCCTTTCACTGAAAATGCAACAAACCCTGCAACGCAAGAGCGCCAGAAACCCCGCAACGCGTCAGAGCCGCACAAAATGCAAGCAAGCACATAATGTTTGTCTGCTTTGGTGACGCTGTCGGCGCCGGCGTTTGGGTCACATGACACATTTCTGCTGGGAAGATATTTTGTCTGGGAAGCTCCAGAGGGGGTTCAACAACACGGGGAAAATGCCCTGGGGGGTAAAATCTGTTGGTTATTCTGCCCCGTTCTTTTGTACAGATGCAGGAATATGCATTTTCACGAGGAGCACTAATATAATAAATAATAATTATACAACAAGAGACGCAGCAAGCAGATAAAATGTGAATCAGGAGCTCGGAGCCGTATGTAAAGCAGGTAGCCGGACAGGAACGGCTCGAGATTTCTGGGGTTTCCGACCCAACAAATATTCTCTTCAGCCCCATCTTTAGTTGTAATAAATGCCACATCCTCAGATCGCATTATTCTTTGTATTCATTTCTATTAGACGTAAAGTAGAGAGGAACGCGTCTCTTACCTATTCAGGTCTCTTCTGTCGAGGGGCCACAAGCAGTTGCCGGAGCCAAGCAGGAAGCTGTCGGCAGTCAGACTGAAGCCAACGCCAAGTCACTGTACAGGGAAGCCTGGAAAAGTTCCCTTTCTTCTCTACTCATGAGGCTGCAGGATAATGTTTTGCGCACGCCAGCTACACACGCAGTCGGCAAAGTGAGCAACAAGCCCCTGAATCAGGCAACGACTCCCTTCTGGGGGCATTTTCTGCCGGCAGAGAGATTTATGAAACTCACCGCGGGGTCCCAGTTGACGGACGGCACCTTGGCGCGCAGGCAGAGGCCGAACATCACGAGCAGGACTCCGAGAAATCGAGTCCCTCACGGGGAGAACGCTCCATGATGCTCTCGATACAGATGGAGGAGAGAAGAGCCGGGAGCTGCAGACAGGAGACAGCGGAGATCAGACTGGCATTTACTAGAGACAGGGGGGTCCAACTCCAGGCCACGGGGGCCACAGCCAGGCCAGGCTTTCTGGATATCCAGGACGGGCACCGGCACCTCAATGCAGTTACTCTGAACTTATTACATTGTGTGAGTGTTCAGTGAGATCAAAATCCTGGTCTATTTGTGGCCCTCGGGGCCAGGAGTTTGACGCCCCTGGATATAACGTGTGGAAGATAACTGTAGACGGCATCCGTCTCGTAATCCGCTCAGCAAACGACCGTTTATGGGGCGGACGCTGGCTGCAGTTATCTTCCGGATCGAGTCGAATATTCTAGGATTATTCGTTTTTAGGATTTGAGTTTTTGGAAACATTTCTTACCGACGGACCCGACGATCCAAGCCGAGGAAGGTGGGTTTAGGAGTTCGGGTTCTGAGGTTCTTTGAGGGGTTAAATATGATGGCTGCCCCCCCGGTTTAATAAACTAGGGCAGCAGATAAGGTTCTTCTACAGACAAAGAGACAGAAATGACGGTTTATCAGCCGCAGCTTTCTGAGGATCAAAAACTAAATCGCACAAAACCGCTGCCTAAACTGCGCTCAAGGCTCCTGTGGGGCTGCCGGCACCGTCCGGAAGGGCCAGGACTAGAATAAGGAGACACCAAGGAGATGGGTGTACCTGCCGACTTTCCTCCGAGCGTCCATAAAGTCTAGAGTATCACCCTGTATGGCTGCCAAGCGGAAGCTGCTCTGCATGAAAGGGTTAACGGCTTTTAAACAGCGTTTACCTTCTAAACGCAGCCTTCTGTCCCTCCGTCCTCCGAGACACTAACGTGACGAGCGAATCTGGAAATACGCCGCTTCTCACGAAAATATTCTGTATTAACGAGGAAATCCCCAGAAAAAGCGCAGAGACGAGAAAAAACATTCTTTCCGTTTTCTGCAGAACGGGGGAAATTCTCACATTTCATTAAATTGCATTAAACGAGATTCCCAACAGCTCCGCGACTCGGATTCTACGGAGTCTCCAGGCAGCTGAGCCGTTCTATCCGACTCTTTATACAGCCTGCGCTAAACAATAGAACAGCTCAGTCTTAATAACCCCGCTGGGGACAGACCTCAAAGTCCATAGAGGGACAGAATTCATTGGATAAGCAGATCCGAGACATCGCCGGGAGCCGCACATCATCCAAACCCTCCCAGCACCCAGACGCCCGGCGGGTCACAGCCCCCAAACCCTCCCAGCACCCAGACGCAGTGTCAGATATTTTATCATATAAAACATGTATTCCATATATTCTGTATTTTACATGAACACAAAATGGAGTCAGAGCCATTTTATTTTACTTAATCATGTAGTGATTATTTCTTTTTTTGTCCTTGTTCTCTCTATAATTGAGAACAAAGGAGTATTCATGTATATAGATGTTTCAGTAAGTATGATACAATTAATATCATATTCCATGAGAAAGTTAAGGAGTAGACGCTGCATATCCTTGGGAATGTAAATTGGTATGGGGGATACATGGTAAGACTACCAAGGCCTGAGTTACTATCTAGGAGGTAACACCTGGTGATAAGGGTGACCGAGGATAAATTCCAAACACATATGTAATGGTTTTAAGTTAATTCTTAGACCAGAGCGTCTCTCACAGGTAAAGTAAGAAATTACAACGGTGTAAATATGAGTAGAAATCCTAATTTTAATGAGTAAAACCCACTGTTATGATTGGAGAATTCCAATCAAGAGGTGGAGGCTATGATAATAAGCCCTGTTTTTAAGCTTATGTCTGAAATAATTAAAAAAAAACTCACCTTGAAAAACACGAACGGACCTTAAAACTGACCCTGATATAGACAGACCCGGACGGGCTGATTCACCCAAATTTACCGCAGAGAATTGGAATCTTAAGATCCTGACACCATATTTCACTCTTGGGGTTACTTTGAGTTCTAACCTATATACTTGTAGAAAGTGATATTCTTTCCATTCAATTTCCTGCCACTGAACCTGGATTACTTTCTACAAGGACCAGTTGGATCACAGCAACAAGTGGTGGTAAATATAATCGTTTTATTATTCTGAATAGAGATGAATTTTGTCTTCTTCATATAGAATTCCCTGTTTCTGGGAAATAGTATATGGCATTATTGTATATGGCGGCTTGTGAGACTGCAGCTTATAACCCGTGATAATAACAATAATGAAAAGGTATTTTTACCTGTAGATGAAGTTTGACATTATTTGCATCTATTAGGAACTTCACTAAATACTCTTAGACATTATTAAATTATTTTAATTTGTCTTATTGGTTAAACTAATATAAGAGAGAGATAGTGATATTTTCGTTACTGCCCTGATTATTATCAATTTTTGGTTGCTGAGTGGAATGGAAATTAATTGTGTGTAGACTCATAAAGTACCAATTCATATTGATAACTATCGATAATATACTGTATTTCAATTGATTCATTTTGACATGTTTTAAGAACTTTGTGTTTTATATCATGCACTGTGTGACCCATATACAGATTTTATAAATTGCATTTACAATAAATATTTTTGATTGACTATCTTGGTGATCTATATCTGATTTGAATTATAATTTTCGGCGATCTGAAAGGATTTAGGATCGGAGATAAAATATAGGGTATCTCCTTAAATTAATCTTGTGGATGTGGTACCACAATAATTGGTAGCGTTGTTATTTTGCGTATGTGATAAAATATTGGTTTTGCCTATTTTGTCTCATTAATATCCCTAACATAATTGGAGGCACTGCTGAGATATTTCACGTAAAATAATAATTCGAATTATTGATATACGGTAGTTGTCAATTTCTGTTGTTTCACATAGTATATTTCTGGTACTGTGTATTGCATACTGATCAGTGCATAAAACATGTCTGTGTCCAGCAAATCGAGTGCTACTTCTGGTGAAGATGTTTTGCTGTATAAAGCACAAATGCTGGTACATGTTAATAACATTAAACAGGATGTTATGAAAGGTTATCATAAAAATATGAAAATCAAAGAGAATTATGGAGAGTGGCTCCAATCCCTTAAGGATGAAGTACAAATGACACTAATTAATGATTGGTCAGAAGGATCACCCTTGGTTGGACATTTGAATACCATTGTTCAAACATCTGATTTGAAGGAGCGAGAAGGGTTAATCCTTTCATCTTGGCCCTACTTCTTTGTATTGGCTTCTCAGTTGTTGCGAGATCGTGAAACTAGAGAAAAAGAAGTGTCTAGTCTCCAAAAAGAAGTGTCTAGTCTCCAGAAAGAGTTGAATGCTTCTAAAGCAGCCCTGGATCAATTAAATGATACCCAGGCGGAGTACAAACAGATGAGACTAAAGCTTGATGAATTGATTGATAAGCATTTGGCGCTTCATGGCCAGTACTTTGATGCTAAGAGCAGGGAAACGGATTGTCAGTATGATCTGGATAATTGTCGTAGGGAGATACGAGAACTCCAAGCCCAATTGTCTCAACAGGATAGTGTGCAAATGCCTAAGCTATCTTTGTATGGTGAAGGTGATGAAGGGGTTAAAACCCACACCACCGTAACAGAGTCTACTGTTCTGAGTATAAGTAAGCAATTACAAACTCTACAAGAACAGGTTAACCAGATGGCTTCTGTCCAATCACAGCGGAATCAGAAAGTTACATTGTCTGATACACGCGATTCCTCTGACTCTGATGAAAATCAGGAGAGTGATAAAAGTGATAGTGAATCTTTCGTTTATTCAGAAGGTCATGTTTCAGGCGAACCCTCTGTGATGTTACAAGGTGCCAATACGGCCAGAACACACAGATCAGACGGGCGCTCCCGTAACTTTAAAGGAGCAACAAAGGGTACTAAGAAATTACCCGTACCTGTCTATGATGCCCCTAAGGTAATTAAATTCCTTAAGGAGACTGTTGCTGAATTTTCTAAAAAAGGCACAGCTAATATCGCTGATCATTTAGAATCATTTGAAAGGGCAATGCAGTTTTTGGGAATGGATGATGATTTCCACAAGAAGCACTATGTGTCGTGGACTTTTTCAAGTCATCACAGACATTACTTTGAAGGTTTACAAAGTATGCAAACCCTATCTTGGTCTAAAATGAAATATGAGATTAAGATTGAGTTCGGACAGTATAAAACTGTCTCAGCTGCTAAAAGGGCTGTGTATAATCTGAAATGCAGACCTCACCAAAGTCCTAGAGAGTTTTTAACTGTTCTAAAGAACGCTTATTCTCTTACAGAACGTAAGCCCAAATATGATTCTCGAGAATTCCGTGATCTTTTCTTCTATGCAATGCCTTCTCCAATTCGGACAAATCTTGCTAGAGATTATGATAGCGATTGTTCATTAGACTGGCTTGTCAATGAATGCATGACGCTGTATACAGTATTGCATGCCAATGATGATTTGCCTGATAAAAAGAGTCAGAAATTTCATGGACAAGAGGTGGCAGAGACCCAAGTCCATCTGGGATTAGAATCACAGAAAAAGAGAAGCTATGCTGAGGTGGTTAAATCCCCAAAACCTCAGAAACAGGAATCGGCTACAGCCTCACCTGTTGTCAGGCCTAAAACTCTTAATGTGGAATCCCAGGATAACAAAGGAAAAAGTCCTGCTGCCAAAAAGAATCCACAGTGGAGGAAGGGTAATTCCCAGTGGAAGAAAAACCCTCAGGCAAGGAGGAAATTTTACAGGACTAATAGGGACAGATCCAGTCAGTCTGAGTCTGATAACTCCCAACAGCCTCAGCCAAATAACTCCAAACCTAACAGGCAGTACAGGAATGGGAAAAACAATTTTCGTCATCATGTCAATCAAATGAGTGACCAAATCAAATTGTTAACGGAGCAAATGACTAAATTAAGTCAAACTGTGGCTACAGCGACCACCAATCCTTTTTTAGGGGTAGGTCCTGCTACAATGCCAGCTCCTCCGCAATAGATCATAACGAAGTTAAAGCCGATGTGGCAATGCAGGGGTGGTTATCAGATGATATAATTCCTAACCCTGTTTTACTTCCAGATCCTCATCATCTATCAGGTGATGTTAATAATGATGGTAAAACCTATGTGGTCCCTCCACTTTTGGCTAGGGGGGGACGTGTCTGTAACTTTTTCTTCTATATTGCAGCCAGACCAAATGAGTCCGCAAGCTAACTTGTCTTTAAAAGCACCTAGTTCCCAGGAACCGGCTCTGAAGGAGTTAA
>VKOC01018653.1:0-10620 GCA_009364415.1 Spea multiplicata | reverse complement strand
AATGTATTCACAAGTCCATTTCATTTGATGTTTCCCTAACACAACCTTATTTAATCCTTTAATGACATGTTTCTTTTACATAGTACACTTTGGGACAAAGGATGTTTTAACAGTTTTCAATGTTGCTGTTTTGCTGTAATTTTGTTCTTTCTCATTTTGTGCACCCACACACCATATATATATATATATCTATATATTTAGATAGCTCTATTTTTATGAGTTTCTCTCACTCGTCCTGAGTTTAGAAATACTCAATGTATTTGGGTTTTTTTTCTGCAAGTTATTGGGCAATAATTACAGGTAGCGTTTTGCTATTTCAAAACCTTTTTTTCCCGAAATCCGAAATCTGGTAATTCTTCCCCATGTGCTTTTTCTGGTATCTTTAAAGCTGGCCAATTTGAATTACCCCATCAAACCATACATTTTTGAAAACTAGACACCCCAGGGTATTTTAAATGCTGGTATTTTAACCCTTTCCATGCACTAATTCTACTATCAGCCTTTGCCAAACTTTATGGAAGTAATTTTTTTGCATGCACATTGTACGTCAGGAGTGAATTTACTGCTCCTGGTATATGTCACTGTCAAACAACACCCCAATATGTGTTCAGTAACATCTACTGAGTACAGGGATACCCTCCATGCATAGGTTTGTTGGGTAGTTTGGGAGGTAAAATGCCACCTTTGTGAGGTGTGCATTTCTTGGCATTTGGACATCTGGTCAGTCTGTGCCTATGTCATAATTGGGACATCTGGTCAGTCTGTGCCCATGTCATATTTGGGACATCTTTGAAGTAGGCCAATTCGATTTACCCCATCAAATCATACATTTTTTTTAAAACTAGGCACCCCACGGGCATTTAAAATGCCAATATTTTATCTCCTTTCATGCGACAAGTTTTGTGGAGATATAGCACTAATTGTAGGACTTACTCATGGAGTCCAGAGCGCAGGAGTGTAAGAACGCAGACACAAGCAAAACGTTTGGTTATAGGTTATATTACAAAGGCAAAGCAAGACATCTCACCAGAAGCAGCAGGGTAGAAGGCATATCATGCATACAGACTGCTGGGGAGTATGAGGGTAGAAAAGTCCAGGTAAGTATTCAAAAGGGTCTGGGACAGGTAGCAAGCAAAAAAGGGGAAATCCAGTAGGCAGTCCAGGTGAAAGAGGTAACAGGCAGGCAGGTAGATCCAACAGGCAGATCCAGCATCTGACATGAACTATGGCTCCAAAGAACTTAATGAACTCACACCTCTGTTACTGGGAGGCAGGGATCTAAAGCATGTTCATTAGATCAGGTGTGAGTTGTCTAGGCTTCAGGTGAGGGAGGCAGGGTAATAGCAAAACCAAACGCAGCTGAACATAAATACACAACACATTAATTATGTACATAGCAAGACATGCATACATGGTACAGGACGCCACAAAGGACAGGCAACAAGGCAAGGAACACAGGGGATGGAGTGAGGAGCTGAGATGTATAAGGGAAAGAGGGCAAAGATACATAAAATACAGACAGAAATAAACAGGACAGCAAGCTGTGGAGAAGAGTTCAACTCCAGGCAGACCACTTAAAGGGGTGGCTACTTCTGGCAGTTTGCAGGGCTGGGGCTGAACCCTGACAGCATGTTACCAATTTTTTACGTTTTTTAATTAATTATTTATTTTATTTAACTAATCACAATAAAAATACGGTAATATTTAAAAATAATTATGCAGTGATGTCACCATCAGGGGAACCATCCAATTCCAACAAAACATAAAAAAGTCCAAAGAAATATATAAAAAAGTTTATTTTTATGTCCTAAAATTAGTACTGTATCTTCCCAGAAATCCTGGCACCTGAAATACTCATGGGGTGTCTAGTTTAAAAAAAAAAGTATGGTGTTATGAGGTAAATTTAATTGGCCAGGTTCAAAGATGTCCCAAATAGGACATGGGCGCAGACTGACCAGATTTCAAAATGAAAAGAAAAAAAGCACACCTCCAAAATGTGGCCCTTTAGCCCCAAACCAACAAATCTATGCATGGGTTATATTGCTGTACTCAGGAGATGTTGCTAAACACATATTGGGTTATTATTTGATATATACCAGTAGCTGTAAATTAATACCTAAACTACAATGTGTGCAAAAGAAAGCTAGAAAATTAGTTATTACCGCAAAGTTTGACAAAGGCTGATTGTAAAATGAGTGCTAAAGTACCAGCATTTGAAATATCTTGGGGTGTCTAGTTGTCAAAAACACATGGTTTGATGGGGGTAAATTAAATTGGCCGACATCAAAGATGTTCCAAATAAGCCATGGGCACACGATTATCAGATTTGACAAAATATTGACATTTTTAAACAGCAAAATGCTACTTGTAAAAGCAAAAAACATTGGGTATTTCTAAACTCAAGACACATGGTAGAATCTATTTAGCAGGTTATTCATTAGCTTCTGAAGATGAGTAAAATATTTTTTTCAAATAAAAGTCTCCTCTAATTGTCATGACATAGATTAAAACATTTGCTCCCCTTTGCTTAACTTGTTCCAGCATCTGGAACTACTGTTTCAGTACTTGTTCAGTACTAATAATTAAAATCTCCCAATTTGACCTAGATGTGCTGTTTTTTTCAGTTTGTGATAAAAGCTGATTTTCCCTTTAATACTAATATTAGAGGGTTTATAGCACATACCTACAATTAATGTACTTCACATCTTGGAATCAGTACATCCCATGAGGGTTTGCCATTATCACCAATATACTGTGATTGAATAGGTCCATATGAGAAATTTGCATATTACCCCATATTTATCTTTTTTAATATAGGAATGCAAAGGGAATTTAAGATGTCAAACAATTTTTCAAGTGTTATTTTTGAGTTTTTAGAGCTTGTGTGAGAAACAATAGGCTCAAATCTGTGTTTTCTTTCAGGGTGAACAAAAACATTTTGTCTGTCCCTATTGTGTATATTGTTTATAAATACATTTGTTCCCTAATCTTCTATGTCAGTCAATATCCTTAAATGTTCTCACATACAGTATGTCAAAACATAAACACTCCGATATGTTATTTCCCTCATGTATCTCTATAGTTAATTATTAAAAATGAACACTACAATCTAAAAATTTTATTTTGCTTGTCCTGTTTTTCCTCTATTCTTTAACAGTACTTAGCTGTCTCATTAATGTCCCCAACTTACCCTCTCCCATTGTCCAGATGTAATAGAAAGGTGTTGTTTCCAAATTTTTCAAAAGTCTCATAGTGATGGCGATCTTGGTTGCCTTCATGAAAATAATAACAGTTAAATTATCTGGTAGTTTGTAAACTTGTGTAGCAATGGATATCCAAGCTGCAGGACAGCAATGTCTACAACTATAATACTGGCATCATCCTGTTAAGATTTACTGGACAGGTATGTTGAGCAGACTAGATGGGCCAAATGGTTCTTATCTTCCTCCTGTTTCTATGTATAGACCTGCTTAGTAGGCAGCTCACAAAAACACAATTGCATGCCTCCCAAGTATGCTAAAAAATGCATACTGCATATCCAAACCTCTAGTTTGAGTAACACTCTACCTCTCTAGCTCTGCCCCCAACATCCCAATTCGCCGGGGGGGTAGAAGTTGGGCGGTATGCAATTGTCACTTTTCAAGCCAAGAGATTGTACATCACACGTTCAAGTTCAAGTAAAATAATAATATCATACATTTCATGTTTATATTCATGTGTTATTAGCTGCAGATCAAAAGTTTATGTACTGGTTGCATTCACCCATTTAAATAAAAATAAATACAGAAACTGAAAATACCGGTATAAGGCAAACAATAAGTATTCTTAAGAAATGATCAATCTAGAGTTAATCTATTAACAAATTTATGCTTACCCATAAAAAAGTCCAGGATAGTAAGATCTATAAGGTCCAAGAGCCGGGTACCTTTATCGTAAGGAGGTGCCTTTTTTACTGTGTCACAATAATTTGGGTTAAGCTCCCAACTTCAGAATATGCAAAAAACCAAAACAGTGTGTAGTGAGTGTATTCGAAATTAAGAAGTAAAAAAATTAGATGATTACACGAAACAGGCTAACATTTCAAACTAAAATAGAACATCAAGCAAAATGTAAAAAGAATTTTAACACCTATATTAAAAACATGGTAATCCTCAGTATTAATGTTCATATGTGGTATATCAAGCCGACCCTTGAACTGACCTTTGTATGTAGCTAAGGACGCACTAGTATATGCCCATCTCCTCAATTAAAATATATATTTAAAAAGATAGACAAAATTAAAACAGTCCATGATTTTGGAAAAATTGCTTGGCTTGCTTGCAGACATATATATTTTCTACCTAACGTTTATAGCAATTAAGGAAATGTAATCCTTTCCTTTAAGGCCTACTCTTCACTATATTATATATTATGACCTTTATGGGTTATGTTTGCAACTTATGTGTATGTACAACAATATCTATTGGATACATGTACTAAGAAGGTGGATGTTTTAAAGGAAAGTATGTCGTTTATATTAATTTTTATTGTTATTTGGCTTAGAATTTATGGGGAACTAACAGGGGAATATGATGTGTGTTGTTGTGCTGGTTGCCTTAAACCTTGTATACAAATATTTTAACTTGTTCTTAATAAAAAAACATATTTAAATGTCACCCTGCTGAACTAGATGACATAGAAGGCACATTTTTAGACACTCTTTTATGAAACATAACAAATGCACTATATACATGCATTTTGCAACCACATGGATAATACACCATTATCTGACAAAACTGACTGACAATAACAGAAAAGGGACTAGAGGATTTACACACATCTACTTAAATATGTTCCCTTTTTAAAATCTCCTGCCAGTTTAAAGTGAAGGGTAATATAAACTAAAAGCATGACTGGAGACCTAAAGACAAAAGAAAAACCAGACTGGAGACCTAAAGACAAAAGAAAAACCAGTATCTTTTTTTTTTTTAAAGGTCTTTTCCCCCATCACCACCAGGTGGCTCTCCATCTTCATGTATAATTAAAGCATGCCATTTGATATTGTAAGCCCCTGTCAGGACTTGGGTAAGTAGGTCGGGTGGGAGCCTAGTTGGAGGGGATAGCTGTGTCTGTACGGGACGGGAAGGTACAGACAGGCTAAGAGAAACACACACGGCTGGATGTTTAGGAAACTAATTTGGATACAAATTGGAGTGTGTTGGCTGGTCGGTTGATACAAAACAGGACTGGTTTACACAGCAGAACAAGTAGGTAATACACAGGTTGAAAAGTCTCTTGACTGGGCGCTGTGGTTGGGAACACAGCTGAAGTCTTATAAGGAACGTTGTGGCTGGATTGCACCTTTGACTCGGATAGGGGACAGATACCTCGGACTCGAATAGGGGACAGGCACCTCAACCGGGATCTGTAGCTGGACTGGCAGGGGGACTAGAGACCCTTAGGCAGGGCACACGGGAGGGAGCCCTCGGACAGATAAGACATGGTTTGTACGAATCAAGATAATGATAACCGCAAAAATGCCAAAAAGTCTTCATAATTCATCCATTTGTTGCCACATGTAGACGCCACCATTACAGTTCCTTTTGGCCCCCATTATACATTTTGGTGTTCGTTAAGGTGAAGTGGGGGACTGTGTGTAGGAGGGTACATATCAAAAACTGATAGGTAGAAGTAGCCAAAATATGGGGGTGGCCTCACTGATTGTTATGGCTGTGATTGATGGGTCCAACAGCCTGTAGGAGTTTTTCACTCCAGCCAATCAGCACTTACGAGGGGAAGGGACAAGCGTTAGCTATATAAGTGTGCTGATGCCATTTTAACTACTGTAGTGTATTACAGGGACTACAGCAGACATTGTTTTCCCCCTGTTCTTGAGTGGAGTTTTGTTGAATGACAAAACGTCAGGGCAGGGGGCGTTGCTGCTGATACTTAAGTATGTTTCCATTTTAAATGTTCCTGTCAGTGTAAATTAAGGGGTACAATGAACTAGAAACTAAGAAACTAAGAGCATGACTGGGGACCTAAAGGCAACACAAAACCTGTAAGCTATCTTACTCATTACTACCACCAGGTAGCTCAACATCTTTATTTATAATTAATAGGTGGTGTTGGCTTTTGATCTTATGCAAGATTTGTGAAAATATATGGGATGACATATTATTAGCTGCCATAAACCAAACTGTTCTTTAACAGTACATATATGAGTGCCATTTTAACATGTAGACAATAATATGTTATGAGATGCAGCCACTTTGATTTAAAACCGGGCCCTAGCATTGTGTGTCATTCCACTGTTTTTCATAACCACTAATCATTTCTGATCAATTTTGTGTTCATTCATTTTTGAACAAAGAAATTTGTTTCTTGCCCTTTTGGTTCTGGAAAAAATCATCCTCCCCTTCATCTCCCTCTCCCTCCTTTCTCTTCATCTCTCCCCTTTGTCCCAATATCTCTTTTTTTCTCATTATCTCTCTATTCTCCCCTATCTTTTCCCTTTATCCCAATCTCTGCTCTTTCTCATACTTATTTTCCATTTTACTATTTTTTCTATACAATATATCTCTCCCCTGTATGAACAGATCTTGCACTACCTTTAATTTGGTCTGGTTAGAGGAAGATCTATGATCTCCCCAACCAGCCCTGATCCTCCAGTGGCGGAAGTCCAGTTCGATACTGGAGAGAGCTGGCAGCATGGTAGACACTGGTGTCTGGCTACCTGCCCCCCACAGAGTGGGGGCTGGTGAGGGGAGATATTTTGATCGCCCCAGCCAGCGCCTGTGCCAGAGCTGCAGAGCAGGTGCCCTCTGGGGTGTTGTATCCTTTGGGGTAGTACTCACAGATACTCACAGGTAGAGAAACATAACAAAGACCCATTCACCCCATCTAATCTGCCTATTTTATCTGCTGTAAAGGCTCAAACATTAACCAGCCCTTGGTCTTCTTTTAGATTCTGGAGCCATAGGATTATCCCATGCATGTTTGCCATGATGACAGTCATGGGGAAATGCGTCATGCTTAATGGTTTATACTTTGTACCCTATACACTTGGGATCATTATTACATTGATCATAACAGGGCTAGGGATTCTGTTGGCGCTATATAAATAAATGTAATGTAATGTTTGTTGTTCAACCTCTGTGGTCAAGTTAGTTATAGGGCTGCATGAGCGATGCAACATTAGTTTTCAAATTTTGGGGAATCTTGTGCTACCCCCACAGCGGTAGTGGTGACTAAAACTTCATCCTAGTAGCTTGACTTATGCTTTTATTTAATGTAAGAAGTTTTACTTCCACCATCATTGCAATGGTTAACTGATACCTTTTCATGTTGCTGTATGTAATCTCTTGAATTCTGTTTTTTGCTGGGGAGGTTCACATTTGCTAATTCTTAGTGGCACCTGTTATATTTATTGGACTTATTAACCTTAACACGTGTACCTACTTTGAACCTTAATCTCACTTTCTGGAAGCATTGCCAGAATGCCAATCACAGCTTGTTTAAGTCTGTCTGTTACGAATGTAACATCTTCTAATTGACTGGCAACCTTACAGAAAATCTGTGTCAGGGAGGTGGAGAGATGACTACAGTGGGCAAATTAATGAAGGAATGAAAACCAAAATTTGGAGACTTTCCATTGATTTTCATTTATTTTGTTGGGAGTCCCTCCTTATTTTTGGAGATTCATACAATCTAATGAATTAGGATAAATTTATTGAAATTAAAGTTTGCATGAATCGGAATGCATAAGTCAAATCACTTTTTATGCAACATTGGTACCTTGAGCTTATCTGCTTTATAGCATAACAACACAAATGTGCAGATGACATTACATTTCTAATGGAGTGTTCCAATATATAAATAGCCATTTATGGAAGTTGATATGTAGCTTGACCAGCTTGTCAGCATGCAGGATGAAAAATAGCTCATCCCCTTTCATATTCATGGCCATCCCACATGTCCAAGACCCTGCCCATTAAATCAATACATAGTTTAAAATGGGTCACACGGTAATATGTAAGATTACACTTCTAACTGTTTCTGTGTGGAATGCATGCAAGTCTCTATAGCATAGTTGTACAAGAGTCAAAAGTTATCTTTGAAGGCTTAGGGCTGTAAATGAGAGGCATACAAGCCATAGGCCAGCACTGTGCAGCAGAGATAGTGTAAACTTGGCTAGTAGACAGGAACATCAATTTCGTAATTTACAGCTGTGTAATCTACATCTAAACTAAACTTTTTTCTCCGTTACTGTGGCACCGCATGATTATCTGGAGCCCCAATGAGACTGGCCAGACAGGATCTATAAAAGGCAGAGGTTACCATTTATAACAGAGGGTAGTTAAAACGGTAAGGTGTCTTTTTGCTCAATATGGTTTGCAGGTTAATAAATTCAGCCAATAACCTTAACAATCACATGAGGCATACATGAATTGCACTAAACATTAGCAGGCCCAATCATATTATTACTTACTCTGCCTTTTTACTCTTATGATAGGAACGTCTCCAGGGGCTGCGCCAGGATTTCCTGTTTGCCAGCACTGTATCTGGTAAGAAGGCAGCCAATGACCCTTCCAGAAGGTCTGGGTTCCCACACAAAGCATGCTCTGTGGAACAGTAGTAGGAGCACTCACCGTAGAAGCAGACGTTGTTAGCTGGAAAAAACAAAGTATGGGAGGTTAGTGATAAGACAGTGGGCGCCAGGTTACAAGATGTACCTGTAACATAATTTACCGACGTATATGGAAGCACAGATTTAAAGCATTGTAACTACATTGTACACTATTATAACACCAGAGGTGATAGGGGATAATAAAGTAAGCAAATAAAAGCTTTAAAAGGACAAATGTAAACAGGACAAGGGAACAAGCCGTAAAATAAATTGTAAGTGCATTGAATTTGAGGATTGCATTTTCACAGTTAGGGATGTCTCACCTGACTTTAAATCTCTGGATGTTTCCACACAATGAATGAACAAAGAGGAACAATTCTATCAGAACATAAAACACAAAAAATGTCGCCTCCCTGCCCTATTCCTGGAGATTTTGCCAATCTGCATTTCAATGAAATACTCAGAGACCTCTCTTTCTACAGTCTCCATGGAAACAAACATTCTGTGGCTGCAGAATAATATTTGAAATGAGAAAAAAGAAGGATGGCAGAAGACATAGAAAGTCATTTGGGTTATCCAACAAACCAATGAATTTCTCTCTTTCCCTGTGCTAACTAACCCATATCAATGTAGTGTAGCATAATCCAAACTAATTGGAAAAAGGATTGCAACAGAGGTCTTTAATATACTTGGGCCAGCCAACTCTTTCTGTTCGTATTCGTGGGGAACAAAATCTTCTTATTTCACGAATATTCGTGTACATTCTTCGTGTTCGTTTTTGTTTCTTTGTTTTTTGACATTTTGTAGAAGGTGTTAATAGGGGGTTATCGCGGTGCTGCCAGGATTTTAAAGGTCCATACTGGCAACTCTATTGGTCGCAGGCAGGGGCCTCCTCTGCCATCACCTGCACTTCATTGGTTAATGGCAGACAAGCCCCCTGCTGGCGACCAATAGAGTAGCTTGTACAGACATTTAAAATCCTGGTGCCGAAACTCGGCCAGGGGAGACCACTGGTCTCCCTGCTCCAAGAGTTAATGGTCCATACGAACGACCAATCACTTGTACAGACCTTTAACTCTTGGAGCGGGGAGACCATGGTATCCCCAGTCCAAGTTCCACCATCAGATGTTAAAGGTCCTTAACTCCTGACAGTGAACCTATGGATTTTTGCTCCCGTTATCTAGGCAGAATTACAGGGATTAACGTGAGCAGAAATGCGTAGGTTCGCCATCGGGAGTTAAATGTCCATACGAGCAATATTTGGTCACAAGCAGGGGCTTGCACGGCCCTTTAACTCCTGACGGCTAACCTATGAATTTCCGCTCCCGTTGACCCCTGTGATGCTGCGTAGATAAGGTAGGCTCGATGGGGAAGAGACTAGAGAGATTTGTAAACGAAGACAAACACAAAGATTCTTCCTGTTGTGTGTCTTGGTCTTTGTATACGTTTTGCTGCAGCCACGTTCGTTTCTTCGGTATTCGGGCTGAACAACGAAAACGCACCCTTCGTGTTCGTTTTTATGTGCGCCCGAATACGAATGTCTTTAATTTTATGTGTGGCGTGTTTTTATTAGAACATTAATAATGATAAAATCCAAGAAACACAAAACATAACCCAAATCATAAACAAACAGCAAAATGAAAACATGCAAAGCCAATCATAAACCGGGCTGACAACCAAATCAGACGCATATTACACAAAACCTAATGCAAACCCTATAAAGTGACAAGAAAAAGTTAGTTAACCCATTGACATTATGAGCATTTATGTATAAATTTGTCTTGAAATATGACATGATCTTCATGTAAGTTACAATAATGAACAAACACAACATGTTTTAACTGATAACACATAAACCATTGTTCATGTCCATATTTAATACATCATTCAACAGTGTGGGTTGGAAAACATTTGTGAACCCCTAGAATACTCACTTTAACAAAAGGTAAATGGAGTCAGGAGTTCGCAAACCTGGAGTCCAATGAATGAATAAAACAGGATTTCAGGTGTAT
>VKOC01018649.1:0-22525 GCA_009364415.1 Spea multiplicata | reverse complement strand
TTTTCCTGACCACCCTGACCTGTGTGTAGTTCACTGCCTTAGAACATATGAGACCGCAACTTCTTCCCTTCGTAATCCTACTCTTCCTCAACTTCTTATCTCTTTTCGCAAACCTTTTCTCCCTGTCTCTACGACGACCCTAGCTAGATGGGTTAGGAGATGGCGAACATCGATGTCTCTCTATTTGGGGCTCATTCCACTAGGAGTGCAATGTCTTCTAAGGTTTTCCGAGCCGGGGGATCTTTAGCCGACATCATTAAGGCCGCTGATTGGTCTATATTTTCATACGCAAAGCTAGGAAAATCTAAAATTCCGCCTCACGTTAAGCAAAAAAAACCAAAAGCGTAGCAACACACAATCTTCTGCTATGATGTCATATCCCAGTACTCTTCCATAGAAAAGGGTGCTTATGTAATATGTTAGACGTTGTCTCTCAGTTAGGCTGGTGCAGTATGATATCCTAATTCTACAATATATACAGTGCTGTGAAAAAGTATTTGCCCCCTACCCCATTTCTTCTACTTTGACTTAGTTTTAAGCGTTTCAGATCATCCAAATAATATTTATACAAGACAACGTGAGTAAACACAAAATGCAGCTGTTAAATGATCCTTTCATTTATTTGAAAGTAAACAGTACATCAAAACCTATATCACTCATGTGAAAAGTAATTGTCCCTCCACAAAACCTAATAACTGGTTGCGCCACCCTAAGAAGCAACAAATATTTTAGTGATAACTATTTACATCGCAGTGGAGGAATTTTCGCCCACTCATCTTGACAGAATTGTGTTTTATTTTTTTCCCTTAAAAAATGAAAGCTTTACAACCCTGCTGACGTGCTTGAAAATAATCACCAAAACCTAGAATACATTGAAATGTCATCACTAAGAATTTGCCGATGTATGTCCACATACTGATACTTTTGTGTTCCTTCATATTTTTCGAAAGGCTTTCTTGATCCAGTTGCAACAGTGAAAAGGCTACACTAGGACCCAAGATATAGCTTGGCATTCAGAACATTTCTATCTATGTTCTACATTTCTATCTGTATGTGCATACTCACCAAAATGAAATAAAATACAATTTGTCTAAACTAACACAATGTCGACGATTGTTACTCCTAGGACAGCTTGAAGCCTCAAGGTTGTTTTGGAGCCTGCAGACTAGGTCCCAGATCTTGGCTCACTTCACAATAGGGGTAATAGTGCAGGTCACACTGTGCACCTTTTATGACTCTGGTGGTAAGTGCCCAATGCACCTTGGGACCCTTCCAAGCACTTTCATTTTTTATTTGTCACTAGTATTTTGGTGCAACATATTTATTTTGATGACAGCCAAAAGGACTGGGGCAGAGAAGGCTTTTTTTTTGGCTACAGTAATAATTTTTTGATTTAAGAATTTTAATGGAAATCACCATTTTTTCACACATTGTTACAGTGATCCCACCGAATCCCACTTGTGAGGTAACCCTTTGTTGGGAGATATATCTCCTAGAGGGGCCAAAATGTCTGTCCCTCCTGCTGGCCTTTGGGCTGGGGACAAAAGTAAGAGGTCTCATATCCTTGCAACCCCTGAAGATGAAGACTAGAAATTCCAGTTTGCACCGTGGTCTTAATCGACACAATGAACTATTTTTTTAACTGGTTTCATTCTTCAAAGCACTGACCTTAGGGCTTCAATAGCAAGAAAAGTTACTTTTGCCAACCTCTTAAATATTTTAACATTAACATACCCATGTCTGCCGTATAGGAGTGCATGAACATTGTCTTACTACTTAGACATACACTTGTTGAGTTACATTTCAGTACTAATTTACGATCACTGGCAAAAGCGCTTACTTTAAATTTAGATTATATCAAGAGATGTGTATTGACAACATTATGAATATCATGTCCTATGGCTTCAAACTCTTTGTAATATTTAATATCACTTGAAACACGACTGAATCTACTGCAGATGAGCTTGTCTCATCTCTAATACACCTGATTGATAATTGCTGACATTAATATGGTGATTTTTAAATGTGGTCTGATAACCATGGCAACTTTTCAAGTGCTTACTTTTTATAAATAATATATGCATCCTCGCATGCTGGAGCAAAATGGAACAAAAATGTCACTTTTCAGAAGCACCGTCAAGCAGGGTAGACTAAACCGTTCTTCCTTGTTTTATCCTTAGGAGAATATCTCCATCCAAACCTTAATTTTGAATGTTATCTAAATACTGTGTTATTGAAACGCAACATCTTGTGGCAGCGCTGTAGTCTCGATACTTACAAGGTTTGATGGCAGGCCAATTTTCAGGTTCAATCCTGATGTCCTCGTACTCCACATTCATATAGGCAAAGATGTAGCGGATAGGTTCTCCTCTTCCTCTCATGTTAAAGTATGTAAGCTTGTAGTTAGGCATGGTCAGTTTCTAGAAAGGAATAAAAGGCAACATACATGTGCGTAAGCTTCAAAACCCTTTTAGCCGTACACATGAACAACACGTTTCCTGCATCTGATGACTGCTTTAGGTTAATGACACATAACCATACTATAAAAAGGAATTTAAATGTTGGAAATAAAGTGCATTGAAAATAAAATAGCCACAATATTACAAAAAAAAATGTATTTTCTCAGAGTGAGTGCTGCTGGAGTTTGTGATGTTTTAATGTATTTATTGAGATATACTTATACTCATGACTTTAGCCGCCTGTTTTAAAAGACCAGGAACAACATGGTAAATAAACGCAAATAGATTGGACAGAGTGGGCAGACTGGATGGGCCTTCTGGTTCTTATCTGCCGTCACTTTCTATGTTTCTATGTTTCTATATTTTCCTGTTATTAATGGAACGTTGGTTTTCAGAACATCAGCACTTCCCATAGCATTGTATCATTATATTGTACACATTATGGTGTGGCTTGGATTCAAATTGGATGGTTATCTACGCCTTTTTTTGTTTTGTCCTATCAGTAGATCACCTGGACTCTTACTTGTTTCCTGTACTTTAATAGACAACATGGTACCACTCTCCACTTTCTAGAGAGCAGCAACTTGATATGGCATTTTAGCGGCATAAGTGGTGAAATATCTCATGCATATTACTGAAAATATTCATTCGGGACACTAATCGTTTACCCAGCCCCTTTAAAATCTGTCAAACAGGCGACCGCTGGTGAGATGCGGAGACAGCCATAATAATACTTGGGAACACATTCTAAGTCAACATAGTTTAGGCCCCCATTCATTTCAAAGAATCACACTAGATACTCAAGCAATGGTCTTACAGTTACAGGGGATAATAGTGGATTTTCTCCCTTAAATCTAAAAATGAGATACACTATTACCTCAAGATGATACGTTTTAGTTGTGACCTATTCTTTGGTCAGCTCACTTGAATTATTGTATAATTGGAGTGTCACATATAATTAACATCACTACATATTTAAAGATATACATCAAAAACACAAATACAAGGATGAATCCCTTTTAATGTTTTTTTGAAATTGTCTTGTATTTTTTTTAGCTGGCTGTGGCTTTGCACTTTTCGTTTCCAGCTGTGCCCCATTGAGAAAGTTCTCAAGAAAGCAAAATTACTCCTCTGTATGCGGCTTTCTACTTGAGTCCTCTTAACAAAAAATACTTCAGCAATATACCTGCTGTTTTAAACATTGATTTTCAAGTGTGCGCCATTCACAGTTTATCTCTGTAAGGTTCGATAATGCAAAATTTGTGACAATGTAGGATGCTACAAATCATCCTATTTTCTCCAGAAAGGAGCTTCAGGAATATTAGGCACTTCCATATAGAAAGTAAAAAAAAAAAAACTTTAACAGATGATAGATACTCCATTTCACACAGTTTAACTAAGTTGTATTCAAACTTTTATCCAAGGACGGACTGACACCATCCAGGGCCCCAGGCAACAACAACTCATGACCCCTCCATAGCCATAACCCCATCATGAACACACCTTTTCCTTATAATAAGAAAAAAATCCCTTTTGGTTACACCCCCACAAAAAAAAGGATAACTTTTAAAAAAATATTTTGTTTCACACACACATCACACAAATGTTTCTTTTTTAAAATATATATTAAATAATATGGGCAGCAATGGAAACAAAAAGAATATGGCGCATGTAATCTTAAATACATAAATCCAGAAACACACATCTGAATAAAGTAAATAAGAAGAACATAACGTAGGAAGTACAAAGGGTCTCCTCAAATACAAATTCACTGACTATTATAAACTGGAATGCTTACCCTAAAACTTGCAGGAGATTGACCTGGTTAAAGTTTTGGCCTACCAGAACAACCTACTTGCAGGTGCATTGAAGTTTCAGCACCGGAGACTCTGTGACGCCGTTTAATCAGCCATAGCAGGCCCATTTAATAAAAGTGGGCAGTGGCAGCGGTGTAATTGTGTATAGTCAGCTCCCCGGCCCAGGCGGAACAGCATTTAAAGGAAAACAAATCAGCTCTCCACAGGGGTCTACCTAGAGTATTTGGCACCCACGGAGATCCTATATTTGGTGCCCCTCCACACATAATGTTAAAAACAGATAAGATTGCTTCCTATAACAACAAAACCCAACAAAAGTGCAAAGTGACCACTCTTAGTAGTCTATTCTACAAAGGTAAATGAATTCCCATCTTCTGCATCCGCTCTGAAACAGATCAAGCTGAGTAGTCATTAACCATAATTGCCTTCATTATAAGTCTATCCAGATGATGTTCCAGAGAACAGATGGCTGAAGAAAGCACTAAAGTTTGCTTCTAAAAATAGAAAGGATTGTAATAAACACCAAAATAACACTACAGACTGTGCTAGATCTGTGATAAATTAAAATAAATCTAATGAAACAAAACTGCAAAAAATGAAATTTCACCAATCTGTTTTTTAGGTTAAAAAAAAAATCAAAGATTCTACGTATCTCAATACTTGTAGGTAAATAACTAGATATAGATTATTAACTTAGTTAATCTGTCACAGCAGGCTGCGGGAGAATGTGATCCTTGCCCAGACAACGTGACCTGAACATTATACCATGAATCTTTCATTTCAAACGTTGAAAGAGTTAGATAAGGTAACCTATTAATAACTGGAATTTTGGACCTAATTCATGATGCAACCTATTCTACTACTAGTGAAAGTTTACCGTAGTGATGCTTTCTTGCTTTTCCGGCTTACTGGTGATTTTTATTACCAGTTTATGTGTTTAACACAACATTTGAAGGAAGAAATGAACTCAAAATGTTTCTTAACGTAAGCAGAGAGAACCAAGCACTATTTTCTTTGAATGTGAGCAGGTAGATGAGGCAAATTCACAGTAACAAACTTGCACCAGTTCAATAAAATGTCCAATTCACATACATTTTTTACTACAGATTTCCATTACCCCTTCTGAGATGTAACAATCAAGTTGCTTGGAGGTTCATTACCCTTGGGTTTTTGGCAGGTTATTTTATGGGTTGAAGGTGAAGAATAGACTTAGCCCACCAATGTTCCCCTCTGCATAACACCATATTTTCCTCAACTCCAATGGGTTGTCTAGCTATCGTACCTAATCTTGGGAAAAAATACTAAACCTTCAACTTAATGCAGATACCGTATTTGCTCTGAAAAATACCCCTCATCTTATAATCAGGGTCGTCTTATAATCAGACCTCAAATAGTCGTCTCATAGTCAGACCTAAGATCCAGATCCCCCGCAGAGCTGCAGGGGACCTGGACCCTCCTGTGTCCCCCCCCCACCTCCACTTACCGGTGCTTCTGAGTCCCCAGTGTGTACCCGGGGCAGCGTCTAGAGAAGGTGCGGCTAGCAGCGGGGGTTGTCTGCGTCCATCGTGCAGACCTTTCCCGACTGTCAGAGAAAATTCCCCGCACCGGGGCGGCCGGGGAACTCTGACAGCCGGCTGCAGTGGAAGTTGTCTACGCGAATCGCATGTTTAAAAACTGCTGATTTTATTAAAAAGCAGGAAATCACAGTTGCTGTATTTTAAGTAAAGGGTCACTTTTATTTTTTGATTTCACAACAAATCAGAATGCATTTGAACAATATACAAAGGAAATTGTGACCAGAGAAAATGAAAATCCTCTACACTTTTAATGAGTTAACAAGAAAGAGAGATGAAAATTAGTTATTTCCATAAACTCTTCATAAACCGGTTGCCGGCCCTGCCTTTGCCCCAGATCGGCCCTGCGTAACCTTCAATGATTTCCTCTCCTTTTAATATAGTAATAGAGGGTTTTTATGTGACTTAATTAAATTACATTTTTAAAGCAAGGAGATCAGTACAAACTACTGGAACATGAGTATTTTATTCTAGAAATGTTTGCATTTCTTCCAAAGTGTTGGCTCTGGGTAAGGCATGTACCTCAATAAACAATAATCAGAAGTTAACATGTTGTGTTACTTTTTTTTGACAATTTTTCCCACTCGCTTCACTTTTAATTTTTAGTAAGGAAAAAAACATTGATAGCTCATAAAACTGTATTCTCTCTCTGTAATACTCACTGGCAGGTAAAAAGGATGGACATTTATCTGAAAATTAACGTCCAAACTTTATAAAGCCCTTTTCAGATACACAGCTTGATGTATAGAACAAATTCAACTGGTTGCTGTGTTGATGGACCCATATTTAACACTTTGCCCCAGAACTGCTCTTTGTAATTCTGATGATTCTTCATTTCCTCTTTTTGAAACAATGCTTGCATTCAGTTTTGACTCAATAGAGGAAGCATGAGGTTTTTTCTCTTCTTTTTTTACATATGAAAATCAATTTAACAGTTTGAGTGATGTGGCACACACAGCAGGATACCATAACTAGGACGAGAGAGGCAATTATCTGGCACTGGGGGGACACTTCTCATTTGACAAACGGTATTGGTATCCCTCTGTTTGACCATGAATGTATTATAATTGTTTGGTTTATAGTAATTCTCAAATTACTTGTATTATGTAGTTACATCAACGCTTCATTAGCACTACCGCTACAATAATGTCTCACTACTGTACCAGGAGCTTAGCAGAGCATATACCGGTATATGTGTACAGTGTGTGTATTATGTGAGCATAAAGATGTAATGTGCGGCCTCTGGTCTCATCTAGCCATCTGCTGCACTAATTTTGGCGGCAATTGGTCTTAACATGCAAGGGCCGCCTTGTCATCCCCGGTATACCTCTGTTAGACTAATGTCTTTTTGGGAAAACTTATCTAGGACACATTAAGTACATTGTATAGGAATGAATGTAAATCCATTGATGTTGATCTTTTTATTATATGATTGCGTGATATAAACAAAAAATATGCTAATAATTCAAGCAAAGGGTTATTAACCGACAGCTGGCAATCATTTTAGATCATGTACATCTATAAAATCCCTCCATCCAAAAAATTGTAATAGCTTTTAATCTGTGCCTTTAGAGAGATTATGTAAAGGGATTGTTTGACTGGGTTCCATGTACTGTAAAAGCAGACTGGGTGCTTCCATACGGTCTTCAGCACGATTCAGTAGAACCACATTTTAAAAGTATGGTAGCTAAAGTGATTTTATAGACCAAACGTCATTAAGACTCACCTGCTCCTCTCATGTTTTAGAAACATAGAACTTGATGGCAGATGAGAACCATTGAGCCCATCTAGTCTACCCAGGGCCAGACAGGTAATGTTGAGGCGGTATTGGCACTTTATGCTCATATAGAAGGGCTCTGGGCATATCCAGCTGCTGCCCACACACTGCATCACACGATCTGCCGGTGGAGCGAAACAGGGCTGCCTTCAGGCAAGGGCAAGTGGGGCTCCCTCCTTGGATCCTGTACTTCAAAGGGGTCACAGGGCCGCTTGCTTACAAGTCGCCCTTACACTAGCAGTTTCCCCAGGTCTGAGTGAAAAAGAACACTGTTATGATGTCATATCTCAGTGTTTCATTTGCATTTCACTCTCAGATAGCGGAGAGGGAGAGTAGCAGTCCATGCCAAACCCTTGTGAGCTTCCTTTACAGAAAGGGTTAAGCTGGCCATGCATAATGCATACGTAAAATAGGGATAGTTATTAAAATCAGTCTATTCGTTATGTAGGACCAGTTCTTGTTCTGGAGATATTGAACAGTAATGTGATAGAATTGAGAAGTTTTGCTCTGCAGCAACATAACTTTAATATTTATGTATGCTGGATGTAAATTCCCTCGTCTGTTATTCTAAGGATTTGGTCTAGGTTACAAAGGTCACAACAACATGATTAAACATGGATGATTATCCGGTCTGGGAGCCCATGAGCATGAAATATGCAGTGGGCTACTATGTACCAAGTCAAATAAACATTAAAATAAAAACATTTTAAATAAATAAAATGGGAACTTTCTGTCAAATAATCAACTGGAAATATCTAACTCGTACAGTTGTGTTTCCATTATTTATTGATCAGTATGTCCATTGTAAACAGGTAACCAAACCAGAACTCTGCACTTGTTGCCAAACACTACATAACATGGTAAGTATTATTCACTAATGGAAGCCAACAGGGAAATATGTATGTAGCGTTCAAGTACTGTAAAGGGAATAGAAATACAAAAGGTAATTTCAACTGCCTGAATAAATATAAAAACACCATGAAATTATAAAATCATGTGGTACTTATTTACACAATTTGTTTTCATCCAAAAAAGGTAATTCATTAAAAATTACCGAAAATGACATTCACTACTCATATTCGTGATAAAGTCAGTAGACTAACGATTTGGACACATTTTTTATGTAATTTTTGGTCCATTCTTTTTCAGACACCAAATTTCCTGCCCTTTCAGTTTCTGAGGGTTTTTTCCCCATTTCCATCCTACATTTTTGCAGGAGTGCTCCAAAACGCCACAATAATGTAGACAAATTGGCATAGAAAGCATTCCTTACTCCACCGTCTGCTTCTCTGTCTGTTGTGTGCCTGTCTGTACCTACCTACCAGTCATGATGCATCAATGGGTACCGACAGAGCCCCTGGTATCCCCTGCAACTGGGCTCCTACCTGACCTGCTGGCCCAGGTCCTGACATCCAGGAGGCCTGGTTACCAAAGCTGACGCCAGGAAGAAAAGTGGACAAACAAAGAAGGCAAAAAAACAAAACAGGCAGGTGAAGAAGCAGAGCTGCAGGACCCTGAAGTGATCAGCGGAGAAGGTAAAGAGACATTAAGAGCTGTGGCAGGATGGCCCGATCAAAACAAGAAACTCCAAACACCAGCGGAATAAAAGCAAAATGTAATTTATTGCAGCTTGCTGTAAGGTCCACAGTGTTGCACTTCACAGGATACATAAACAAACCAAAACAAAAAAACAAATCCTGCTCCATCTTGGAGACTAACTATACAAGGTTCTTATCTCACTAACTAACCAGCCAGCTAATCCAGTCCCAGTCATAAAAGTAATAGCAGCACCATATTTTTTTTTTATTATTATTTTTTTTGACCGTATCTTTATAAAGTCTGAGGGCCTCTGGCTTGCTTGACTGCCTCTCTCCCTGTTCTCAGACAACTAATGCCTCTAACAGCCACCCTTTAAACACCTGAATGCAGGTTAATTGGTTCCACCTGCTGACCTTCAGGAGTTAACCCCCTCATGCTGGGAATAATGAGCGTTCCAACCTGCTACTGATATACACAGACTCAGTTACCTTGCCACAGAGCCCATAAGAGTGTGTGAGAGCAACAAAATGCAAACACAAATGTGGAGCTCTCTGCTACTTTTTGTTGGAGTTCCCTTCTTGTTTTCAGGGATTCGTACAACTTAATGAATCCAAATGCACAAATGCAGAACTGCGGGCCCACTACTCATGGTCATGTGTTTGCACCACTAATTGGCTTAAAGTACCCAATCAGTGGCCTTTGCAGTCGAAAGGTATACTTTCTGCCCACGCAGGGAGGTCTTCTTAGACACTAGCTGGTGCTGGAGCTGACTGGCAGAGTTTATCCATCGGGGTAGTAGGCAGCAGGATATTTGCTTGGCCAAATACGTCCTGCAAGCTAACTAGGTGGGTGGTCTTGGAAAGTGGCAAATGCATATTTGTGATTCCGTAGAATTTCATTATGCATTTGGACCACACAAAAAACAAAATCCTTGGCATACACTTCACTCCTTCCAGACCTTTACATGATATCATAAAGACTACTGTAGGGTCTTTGTGTGGAAGCTTTGTGACCCACTTCATTGCATGCTAATGTGTCTCCACTGCTCAGCCTACACATATAGTAGCTTTTTGTAAATGCCCAAATCATAGCTACATAGATAGATTTGTTGGGTAACTTGGAATATACAGTGTTAAACATTATTTGTTGTGTACTTAAGTTTGACCTGTTCCTTTACCATTTCCAGAGATCATGTAATCATGCCACTGACCACGATAACCAACACTTGGTACAAAAAATCTGTTATTAAATCTGTTACTAAATTTGCAAATGTGGGTAGTTGTGATCATCAAGTCTCAGGTCAGTTGGGCATAGCATTAAGCCTGGCATCATTGCCCGTGCTATCACGCATAATTTTGGGGGGTTTATTCACTAAAGCAGATGTTGAAAGGAGAGTTTGCAGAAGAGTTGTGGTTTCTACTTTTCTACATTCATCACAAATCATAAATGGCCAAAGGCAAGTTCCTCCTGCAAGGAGCATTGCACTGGTACTGCATAGTTTAAAAGGTGACATTTAAAAAGTCTGACTTTCCTTAAGAAAAAAAAAAGAGTGATATGAACTAGCTAAATCATTTATGTATTTACCTGTACATGCAATTAGTGCATGGGGTCACTCTTGGGGTGCATGGGGTCACTCTTCTGCATGAAGTGTATTTGTAAGTTACTATTTCAGGATCCCCAGACACAACCCTACAGCCGCAGGAGCAGAGATAAGTGTGTGCGTGCGTGTATATACTTATGTTGGGATGTCTTTGTATGAATGCAGGTGGTTGTGCCTATTAAAAGGAAAGAAGCCAGTATTTCTCCTTTCTCTGACGACGGTAATATGCAAAGATTTATTTTCATGCTGTTTTATGTAACAAGCATTTGGTTATGCAAGGACATCTAGTTACCTGCAATAACTTTTACACAGCTTTGCAGGAAGAAAAAAAAAAAAAAAGACCTGCTTTGCATGATTGTTTCCTGGCATTGTCTGCGGTCCCCATAAGATATCATTCATGTGAATGCAACTAACATAGAGCTTTAGAAAGGAAATGTAGTAATCCCACTAATGCACTGGTATTAATACGGTATATATATATAAATATATATAATAACTTCTCACATACACACACACACATTAACTGTGGGCGCGGTTCCTGAACACTGCCTGATCTGATGTGTTTCCTGCTGGCAAATGTAGCTTTCTAAATGAAACCTTAAAATACCTTTCCTCAATAATAACTTTTGAGTAGAATTGATCATCTTTGATCGAATTTGGGTACTACAAATGAGTGAAAAGTTAAGTTATTGGCTGTTGAGAACGCGGGCGAGAAAGTTTTGCTGCGGAGACATGAAATAGTCTGAAGGTTGTTACACAAGTTTCTTTCAGTTAACCCATTCATAGTTATGAATAGACATCTGGATCATTAAAATACAGCTTTATAATCAATTCATAATGACTAATATCATTAAATAACATTACCGCAAAAATAGATTTTTGTGACTACAGCTTAACACCATATTTTTAGAGGCTACTCAAAGGACTCTTATTTTCCAGAAAACGTAATTTTTAAAGGCAGTTTCTTCTCTACTATCAACTAAGAAAATAAACATTTACAGATTTGTAACATTTCATGTAGAAAAATCTTAAATACATACAACTTTCTGCATCACTAGGAAACATTGTGTTCTCCTAGGACAGAAAGTTACAGGCGCATTTACCTCTGCAATCCGGTGCTTTTAAGGTTAAAGGATTCTGCAGCTTTCTCCTTCAAAGCCTTGATTGCAAATAAGAGCTTTTAGGCCTCTCTGCACAGACACTAGCACAATGTGAATGTGCCTATCCTACACAAAGTACAGTATTTATATCCGGATTACCGCCCTCTAGCGGAAAAACCTTTCACTTACTGCCATTGTCACATAAAAAACCCTTAATTGATATAGCCGGAACATGGGCCGATACTTGTATTTCTACATTTTAGAAAGTATTATGTACACACAGTTGGATTGTATCCATGCGGACTTCCTTCTTGTTGACATATTACGACATTTTGGAATGTAGATTCTTATAGGCCTACGTTAAAGTTAAGCCCATACAAAACAAAAACCAAAGTATATATATATATATATATATTTTTTTTTTTAATTATTATTATTATTTTTTTACTTATTTTATTTTTATTTTTTTTAAGCCCCAAGTGCTTCGCTGTGAAGAATGTGTGAGGGTGCTCCATGTGCTCAAGTTAAGAGCTGTGACGGAAGATCAAACCTTCTGAGGAGGCAGTTCCTGTAGGCATTTGCCTCCCCTTCCATAAGCATGAACGAGGGCCAGATCTTCTTGGTCCTCTTTCAAGAAGAGGCAAGAGCCACAAGGCATCGACCATCTCTCCCACCAAAAAGCCGGGATCCAGCCCACTGCGGCATTTCCAGTGTTCAACCTGTAAATCAGTTTGGTCTGTGCTATGTCTTCCAGTAGTTAGAAAAACACGTAAAAACTATTTACAAAAATCATAAGCACACATGCACATAAACATGTTTGGTGATGACTTTGGTAGCAGCCTTAGGAGAAAAAGCGTAGATAAGGGAGATGTTAGTTCAGTTGTAACACCATACTGTCAAGTGCCCCTGTTTATTAGGAACAACCCATCTTTGGGGCATAGAGCCTAAACATACTTGCAAATTAAATTCTTATACCCTAGATTTACATAGTTATGTAAATACCTACCAATAGGTCATAAAGTCACTTTAAATTCTCGATAAAGCCCCGCTCCCAAGCTATGCTTTTAGCCAAAATCTTTAGAACCAAAGTGTCCCTCGTTTGCATTTAAAATGTTAGGACATATGTGGCCTGGAAACAATCCCGAGACGCAAGGAGACCATCATCATCAGTAATACTAAGAAGTCAATGAAGACACTAACGGATTAGTGTCTTAAGATTTCATATGACTGGGCTTTATAATGAAGCATGCATCTCTACCTTGTGACATCATTTTGAGCCATCTGTGTCAAGTTGCATGTTGGCATGAACCTCTTCCTAGGCTGTGGTGTCCAAATATATGCTGCATTCACACCATTACAGATGGTTTTGATTACCTTATTCAAGGTAATTTAGAGTGCAGCACATTTAAACGTTATATAATGTTCATGATAAAACTTTTGGGAGTGAGTCAGACATTTGTGCCAGACACAACTCATGTAACAGTTACTTATCTTGCATTGCTAAATAATACTTTTATATTTTTGCAATCAGTCCTAGCTGACTTTGAACTTTCCAACAACTATTCCAGACTTTGCTTTGAATAAATATTGCAATACTTTGGATCAGAGCCGAAATTATAAAATATTTAATTTTCTTGTTTTTCCTCATGCAAGCATAAAAAAGAGTCACTTTCTTTGGCAAGTTGGGACTTGCCATAGGCCAAGATTTACATGGTCTTGGTTGTTGTTCCTTTTGCATAAGTCTGATTTACAGTATGAGAAAGTATAAGACAAGATCAAAGATTTGTACAAATGTTTTGTTTCGTTTTTGGTCCATTCATTAAGTTTCCTGCCCATTTCGGTTCTGGTGAAATTTGGAGGACTTTCTTGATTCGGTAACAAAATTCTTGTCACCCTCCCTTCCATGCGCTTTCTCAGTGTCTCCCTACCTTCTTCCACAACCTTTTCCATGTTTCCACTTCTTTGTCTCCTTCTCTGGAGCTCTTCTTCTTGTTTTTCTCTTTCTTCTTCTCCCGGCTTTCCCTTGCATTATCCTTGCCTCATCTGTCTACAACAGGGCGGAGCCTCAGCGCACACCCTCTCCCTGATTGGAGGAATGGAGAGGACCTGCCCTGTTGCAGAACTACTAAACCAGGCCAGAATAATGCAGATCCGCAGAGAAAGAGTAGTAGTCATTTGTATGATTCATACGAACTCACGAGTGTAACAAAATTTGTTAAACATTTTAGAAATCAAAATAAACAGATATGTCTGTATCAGTTCTCTTAATTAAATAATGCTATTTGTTTGATCAGGCTAAGATAATTTAAAATATAAATATATATAAAATATATAGACTTTGTGTGGCAGACTTTTTGTATATATATATATATATATATATATATATATATATATATACAGCACAACTCCTCATAGATTTTTTTATTACACCGCATAGCATACAACAGCAGGGGTATGAGGATAAATGCTAAATTTAGGGCTTATTCAAAGGCATACCTATAGCTTTGTATACATGATACATCAATATGTTGCATTATATTATTACATTACATTTTATTTATAAGGAACCAGCAGACTCTTTAGTACTATTGCAATAGAAGAGAACACAATAGTATCAATAACATTAAAACTCACAATATACTAAATAATAATAACATGATCAAACATCTAGATACATTGGTATAGATAGAGATAAGGGAGCTTGCAGTCAAAATATTCTGGTAGTCATAGAGATGTTATGATGATTCAAGAAGCTTGGCACTTAGTGTGCTCCAAAAAGAGTACTATTTGGTTTGTCATGTATCCCCAGATGGAGAAGAGAGAGAAGGTTGTAGACCGTGACACACACACTGTTCCATGTATGTAATAACTTGTTATGAAATGATTTGAGTAGGAGGAATAGTCAAAACTACTGGCTGTATAGGGGATCCAGTATCCCCTTTATAAAACTCTATAACACCTGAGGAAGTGTTTGGATATGTGAAACTAGTTGTGCGCTTTTATAAATGAATAGGATACCTGCAGTCCCTATACAGGTATGGAGTCCTGCACACACAAAAGGGGATCCTACACCAATTTTTTTTTTGCAATATTACATTTGTTTTTGTACAATAAAGGCTTCCACAAAAGCTGCACACACCAGAGGGGTTCCTCATTATCTAAGGAACCTGGAGTGAAGCAAACCCTTCTCCTATTACCCTCAGCCTAGAGACAGAGCATTGTACTGTTCTGGACCACATTTTACCTCTTAGCACTATTTCTGCTTTTGTTGCACTATTACACAATGTATACTTGGTCATTTTTCATTCTGAGATTCCATGTTTGAAGATATACAAGCCATCTATGGAAATAAAGCATTTTTAAAATATTTTTTTCATGGAATTCACTATTACACTACTTACTTATTTTAAAATAGTTTGGTGTTGTATGATATACTGTGTATTATCTGCAGCACACCTTGTATTTTGTTCTTCTGAGTTTGCCGTTTCCAACAAGGGTCAGACACTTGTTAACTTGGTTCAACTGATAGGCTGACTTCAATCTGTTTTTTGTATCCAAGGTACAAGGTACAAGGTACTTAAGAATATGCACCGTAAAAGTTGTTGGCATGATAACAAGTTCCTACTTCATTGTTACAAGATTTATGGATGTAATGTGCAACAACTCTCTGCTAATCTTAATGATTCGGAGTAAAATGCATTATTCCAAATTATAATAGTATTTTGTGAATAAGCCTTGGGAACCACAAAGACTGTCCTATTCATTTGCAGTCTGGTTGAATCATATTGTTGTATTTGCAAAGCTTATACTGCTTCTCATGCTAGTTTAGGAACTTTTTCAGCCCTATATCCCATGAGGCTATGCTTTCGTAATTCACATAAATTATATGATGAAACAAAATCTTTAAAATTATGATCTCTTAAAAATTAGTTTATATTTTGGATGTGAACTATGCCTATGAATCATTGTGATTGCATTGTTCACACGGAAATCATGTTTTGGTGCAAAAATTGGTATTGATACCATGATAACCAATGGAATGGCTGTATTGCCAATATTTATATTAGACTTGTGTATTCACATTCATACGGATTGCAAATTTAGTGAATTTTGCCAAATTCACCGATTTGTACGAAGCCACATAAACAAGGCTAAACTCTCCATGAAGTGGCCGAAGATAAAGTAAGAAACTCTGAAATTTGTGGGCCCTTTCACTCACACTCTCAATCTCGTTCACTTCTCTGCCTTCCAGTCCTGCTTCTGCATCTTGTTGTTCTTCATCTTCTCATCTATCCTCTCTCTTTTATATTCTGCCTTCGTCCGCATCTTTCCAGACATAATCTGGTGCGAACTTCTGGTGAGATCCTATCACCTGATCCTCCAATCGGAGGGGAAGACGTAGCACAATTTTGGCAAGTCCTATCATGGCTGTATTGCCATGGAGATGAATCAGTGGGACTGCATTGCTTTTTAACCCACTGAGACTCTCGTGCAATTTAAAGCCCTCCATGGAAACCCCATCTACCACATATGTGCCTCATGAATGGTGTCCAGAGTAAGCTTTAAATTGAAGGAGTCCTTCACATAGTTATGGTTTACCTTGGATTAGCATATATTCAATATCACTACACAGCAAAATATTCATAAGCACTGACTAAAGTATATTGTTCAGGTACATAAATGATTGATGAAGCATTTTGTTTTATGTATGTATGTTACCACTATTTTGATATTCAAATACAAAACCGACAAGAAATGCAAATCACATTTCTGTTAATGTCAGCTAGAGAATTCATTATTTGGTAATCTTAAATTGCTACGTACAATAAATGTTTGCATATATATAGCAACTGCCCCCCCCATGTTCTCATACTGGATAAATAATTGATCTAGATATGCAATGATGTCCATTACAATTGACATAATCAATTACCTCATGAAAACCATGGGATACTGTAGAAATCAATACAGGCTTGTAGGAAAAAATGGCTCTTACCAATCACCGAAACATGATACCCAATATATATATAATGTATGAAATATATTTCCCAATACTATGTTAAAAAAAATACAATGTTGTAACATTTGTGCCCATATATTTTTTTATTTTATAAAAAAATACCATTTACATTTTTTACTTTTCCAACATTTTGGCACTATTATAATCGGAAAGCAGTGCAATATGATTATAGCTCTCCTTGAGGCCTTTGTAGACCCCATGCATGTCTTATGTAATGTCGCAATGACATCTTTGGGGTTCCTATAAATATTTATTATAATTTTTTTTATCCATAAATAGTTATGCTTCTATCAAGTAGGACATATGCTGCCCATGGCCTGTTATTTATGCCTGATGCCTTCTCTCATGACTCCCGCAGTAAGACTTGTCCGTGCCTCCTCTGTCAATTAGAGATGGAAGAGATGAAACCATGCACCTCAGTTCAAAAACTCTGAGAGACTACTGTAGATCCTATCATCACTGTCTACATGCAAACATGCAAAGAGTCTCCAACATGCTTCACTGTTGCCTGGAAACACTTGTATCTTTCTTCAGCCTTTCAGCTAACAAACCGCCTTCGGCTACAGCCAAATTTTGACTCATCAGTCCGAAGCACTTCATTCCATGAAGACGACTTCTGACCAGACAGTGGATGGGTGTACCACCAGATTCCCACTGTTTTCAGCCAATGTTGAGATGATGGCACTGCAGGACATCTTCTGGTTGCAAAGGGAAGTAGGCATGATGTGTCCTTGCCCCACCACTGTGTCTATTGTGCTGAATATTGGCTGTTTATTGGAGCTTCTTCAATAGAGTTTGGTCAAAACCCCTGCCTTTAAATTTCTTCCTGGGAGAGACCTTGCTGATGTAGTCTTGTTAAGTCTTGTTGCTGTGCACAGTTTTGCCATGGTGTATGACTTTTGACTTGGCTTCAGTAAAACACACACACACATACTAGGTTGGAAAACCAAACTGTAAAAAAAAACAAAAAAAAACATTGTATGTGAAACCTACATGTAGTATCTATTATGCTTGATTACAGAATTTCCCATAAACCTGATGAAGCGTTAAAATAACAAAGTGATTTTGTAACATGTTGTGACATCATTTGGAAATCAATGGGCGTCCAGTTTTGTTAGCATCAGAACAGTGGAGCTGTGAGCACTCATTTCCACTTAAGACTAGTTTAAAGTGTAATTTACCTAATGAATAGAGGTTAGATTGAATGCTGTAGTATATTTGACTTAGAAAATGTGAATGGACATCATCATAATCATCATTTAGTGCACCTACATACATTACAGTATATATTGAGGGGGGTTCAGCAAAAGTAGTGGTTTCTTTTGAAATAATAATTATATATAAATATATATACCATCATTTAGTATAAAACAATATCTAAAACTATTTTTCACAAGCTATATGTAACCAATGCAACTCCAAAGGTGTGTTTGTCCTGTTGTTGAAAACAACTCATATGCCTGACGTCTCACGCTCCCACCACTGCAGTCGGGGCAGCGCTGAGGCAGGTAGCGGCGGCGCACAGCAGTGAAGCCGCATCCACCGCGGCAGAGCAGCAAGACAGAGGTCTTGCGCTCCCACCACAGGACTTCAACACGGTAAGTGAACTACAAAGGGGGGGTAGAGAGACGGTAGATAGTGAGATGGGGAGGGTAGATAGTGAGAAGGGGGTATGGAGAGGGTAGATGGTGAGAAGGGTAGGGAGAGTAGATAGTGAGAAGGGGGTATGGAGAGGGTAGATAGTGTGAAGGGGGTAGGGAGAGGGTAGATAGTAAGAAGAGGGGGTAGGGAGAAGGTAGATGGTGAGAAGGGGGGGTAGGGAGAGGGCCCATAACAGATTCTCGCACCGGGGCCCTGAGGCTTCTAGTTATGCCCCTGTTTCCAGGAAAGCTTTGTTTTCCCCTAGAAGATGAATTCTGCTACCAAAACTCATCCAAGAGGTCACAAAAGAACCCAGACATTTAGAACTGAAAATGTCACTTACCTCAGTTAAGGTCAGTGTTCAGGGTTCTTCAATAAGAAAGACTGTCCTTGTTTTTGAAAGAAAGCAAAAAAAAAGCAAAACAACATTAGAAATACAATGTAAACATGGTTAATATTGAAAATGACTATTGTAGTTGTAAGCAGCTGATTTTTAATGGAAAAGGGCACTTTACCAGCAACCATCACTTTTGTGTTCCAATGGCACATTTTGTTTGCTAATCCAAGTTTCAAAGGCTAATTGATCATTAGAAAGCCCTTTTGCAGTTATGCTAACAAAGCTAGTACTGTCCTTGTTTTCCATGAAAATAGCTAAGTGACCCTAAACTTTTGAACCATAGTGTGAGTGTATATATATATATATATAGATATCTATATATATATATATATATATATATATATATATATATATATATATATATTATATATTAAAGAAGGCCTCCATTCCCAAAAAAAACAATATATATTTTATATGACTAAACTAAGGGAGATGGGGGGAAATTATGAATGAAAACAAAATAGCAAAAGTTTTTCGGTGCACTTAACTGCAGCAATTCTATATTTGGGAAAAGTGAAAGATCAGTGTTAAGAATCATTCAGATGCATTACATTGCAGTGGAATCCGAGATCTTTTTGTCCAGTCATTAAATAGATTTTGCAGTGCAGAATCTGGAATGAAAACAGATTACATACAGTGTTGTCTCCAATGTTTACTTCTGCTTCAATAGTCTTTTGCTTAATAATCACTCTAATGTGAAAGCTAGAAAAGTACACTGGCTAAGGCTCTAGAAATATAATTGGCCAAATAGTGTATTAATATAGACTTTGCACCATTTAAGCCTTACCGTTACAATTGGCACACTCTACTTTCTAGAAAATTGTATCTTCAAACTTAAAGGGTAAGAAGTTGCAGGGTAATAGGTGGTAGTCAGCATAGCATAGGACGGACGCATTTACATAACTGGGAACTATCCAGGATTGACCCAGAGAACTCTGGGAGAAGTACCACTTCTCTGGTTCTTCGGGTCTACACCTGAATCAATCGGGTCACGGGAGCGAGGTCTTGACACACCCCACATTTCCTCTTTAAATGGGGGTGTTTCCCACGATGTCATCTGGACCACCCACCAACATCAGTGGGACCACCCACTGATGTCAGTGGGCAGTCATGGTCTCGTCCCACAAAGGTAGGCTTTAGGTAGCAGGATCCCACAAGTTCCCAGGTATGCATATTTTTCAGCACTAGACCTAAACCCAACTTCCCATGGTGCCACCAGCTACCCCCTCCCTCTTCTAAGCACCAGAATATGACTTACATTACATCATATTCTATATAATTCCTTATAATACAGAGAATAACAGCTTTGTTCAGTCTGCCTGTTATTGCATCTGATATTTATTGGTTACCAAGAATGATGACTTATATCTCTAAAGATTACAAAAATGTATCACATTATAATCAATAAAGGATATATCTTAACACAATCTGAGATCATTTCTATAAATCATACATTTGCAGTTCCACCTACTTTTGCTGACTCTAACACTTGGAGACTACTTGTAGCATTATAACACCATTCTTAGAACCGTTGAATGCCCAAACAAGTATATTTTTAATCATGTAAAATGTGCATTATTTATAATTTCTTTGCTGGAAACACTTGACATATGACAAAAAAAATCTCCACTGATTGTTATATAAATTAAAATGATTTTTTTTTCTATAATTATGTGATTAAACATTTATAAGAAAGAATAAAATGAGATCAGCTAAGATTTATAAGCTTAGCATAACAATGAGTGCAATTACTGTTTTGTCTAAGTGGAATAATACTACTAAATGCTTGCAACTCTAAAATTAAATTAATTAGCACAATCCTCATAGCTTAACCCATTTAGATATCTCTTTAACATCCATCAGTTTTCATGAAAATTTGCATTTCTTAAAGTGGATCTGCTCCTTTCTCAAAACCTACATTTTACAGTTCGAAACACTGTTGGTTGCATACTAAAAGAAGCAGTGTATACACCTACTTTATCTGTATTCTATGAGTTGTGGAAATTTGCATGATTATCCCCACACATGTAAAAATGCCTTTGCTTTGTGAAAATCTACACAAAATTAATTAGAACATCAATTAATAACAGTATTTTTTAATATTATTGAAACTCACAACCAGATTGAAACTTACAACCAGATTTATCTGATGATATGCCAACATTAAAAAATATAACAGTTACAATAATGGTTTACTATAATATTACAAACAAGTTACAATAATGAACAAAGGCAATCTGTTTTAACTAATAACACACAAATTACTATGTTGTTGTTCTTGTCCATATTGAATACATCATTCAAACTATTTGGACCAATTTCTCATTCAGTTTTTGGCTCATTTGACTGGGGAGCATGGTGGCTGCACCGGTCCGGGGCCAGTCCAGCCCTGCTCACGCGGGCCACACCTAGAAGTCCGACGGGCTGCATTTGGCCCACGGGCCTCACGTTGGATGCCCCTGGTATATAGTAATGAGATATATGTCATAGCACTGTCTTTGTCCATCTCGCTATAATGATAAGAGATACACTGTACCATTCTCAGTGTCTGGATCACTATATAATAATAGAGGTTATACTGTTGTGATTGTCAGGCTCAGCATGTATATTGATGGGAGTTATACTGTACCAAAGTTAGGTTCAGTATATATTGATGGGTGTTACACTGTACCATTGTCAGGCTCAGTATGTATTGATGATAGTTATGCTGTACCACAATCAGTGTCAAAATGTGAATAAATCACTGGGTTTTGGGAAATTTGTTTATTATTATTTTTAACTCTCTGCAGTTCTAATATCAAGATTTTCCTTGCTATTTATTTATTTGCCTTCCTCAAAATAACCTCTGTTAAGATATAGTGGGCAAATTCTTTCACTAACACATTTAGTGTTATGCTGTTTATCATCGATGGCCTGTTTGGGCCCAAAAATGGCACTGACAAGCTGTTTGGGGACAAAGATGGCACTGATGACCCGTTTGGGGGCAAAGCTATCACTGTGGGAAATGAGTGCCCAAAGAAGTGGAGTAGAAAATGAGTGTAATTAGAGGGGTTATGTTTGTTAAGTGGAGGAGTTAACAATATTGCCACATCCACCTGGGGGCGCCAAAATATATTAGCACCCAGGCATCAGTGACCCTAGGCTTGGCCATTTAAAAAAAAAAACTAAAAGAAATTAATAAACCTTAAATATGGTGATTTTTTAAAATCAGGACAAGTTCATGTATATTTTTCCATTTTCCTTAATTGCAGATAATTGAGATACCTGTCAACAGTAAATTTTATTTATGAAAAATAATGTTTTACAGATATGAATCTGGCTTAAACAAACTCTACTTGTCCTGAACATTTATATTCATATTTTGTGGATTCACAAAATGGTCCTGTAGCATACAATAACCCTGGTCCTGAAGGGGTTAAGCTACTTTAATTGCTTCAAGTATTTTGATAAAGATTTGGTAATAATAATTTATTATTAGCTGTTAAAAAAACATTTTTCTATCTTAAGCCAAACTTTTCAAGCAGCTTAAAGATTTTGACTTTTTGATTCCCAGGCGTACAGTCATCCCCCGTGCCAATGGAGCCTGCATTTTCAAATCAAT